>JAAAKM020006971.1:5482637-5530493 GCA_010016025.2 Alatinidae sp. Z8VKAUB7J3 | reverse complement strand
ACTCGAACTTTGCTCTTAATTGACGAATAAAATTAAAACTTAGGGACAAAAATACCACAGTTTGACAACTGACTGGCTTGATAACTTTGATAAAAGAGAGTAATTTCAGACAACTCCTTAAAAACTGGTTGGGAACTATTTAAAAGCTAACGTACATTATGTGCTCTCTGCCATTCTACACGATGCCTGATTCACAGGTCCTGTGGGATGCAAAGGGCACACATCACTATACATTCAACTCTGCAAAGCTGGTCAACTACTATCAAAATACTACAATGGTATTGTAATATTGCAAAACAATTTCGTTAGGTATCAGTATTGCAAAATGTTACTTTATTGTCCCTCCTTAAGGTCAAAGTCCAACTACAAGTACAACAACTTTAATAGTACGTGCTACGTCAAATATATCATGCGATGCAAACGCCGGGTTCATTTCGGAATTGAATAGGTGTCAATGCAATTCAGGATTTTCAGGCTCCGGTACTGTTTGTGAAGGTAAGAGTTGACACTAAGTAAAGACCTAGATCAATTTATTTTATGGTCATTCTTTATTTCGCATTATCTTAGCTGTTTAAACTTTAAACTTAGAATGTTTGAGTCTTTAAAAAAATTACTTTGGAGTCACATGGTGGTATTTTTAATGAAGTAAAAATGAAGATGTTGAGCATAATGATGATGATTATGATGGTGACGATGACCAGTGACGTAGGCTGTATTTTCAAAGGGAGGTTTCAACTCATGACGTTACCCAGTCAGCCCCCACTGCTTTCTCTGCAACAGATTTATTGGGGTGTTTACTTTACAGTTATCCCCATTCGTTCACATTTCTACTTCCTTAGAAACATGTCAAGGTTGCTAAGAGGGTAGGGGTGAGACTAAGCCTCGGCACATTACTTATGATGATTGTGATGATCATGATGACGACTACTCTTATTATGATAATGATGATAATGATGATAATGATGATGGCGTATAGTCTTCAAGAATGTTATAGAAAATATAGGAACTCTTCTCTCCAAGATGTATCAGTCAGACCAGTCCTTACTATACTGTACTGTACTATGCCTAAATAGACTAGGCCGGACTAAATCATAGTATTATTTCATTATTTCCCTGCTTCTGTTACTACGCTACAGCAGATACACATGCTTACAATTGCATATCCGTGCACTGACACGAACCGTGCAATAATAACGTTGCGTTGCTTGCAGCTAGTAACGTTGCTCTTGTTGCTTGATTGCACAGTTGACTTAAATAGTAATGTAATAGAGGGTTCATTGTAATTATCACGTTATGACCAATGATAATTACAATGAACCTTTTATTATTATTATTATTAGCTAGGGTTCATAGTTTTGTTGTATTCTCAAAGCAATTCTTATCGCGATTGGAGTTAAAGATGAGGTGAAGATGGGAAAGAAAACAGCAAAACTGAAGATGGGATTTTTGATTCATTGAATAAAACTCGCCCTATCAATCTCATAATTACTTATCTATTTGTGACTCGAATTTAAAGAGGTAATCTGTTATGTATAAATTTAGTAACGAGTGCCAATGCGATATCTCAAAGTTACCATTGTAGTGTGCGATTGGTAGCTTCTAACAGAACTGTTGTAGACCAAAAACACTTTGAAACGACATTGAGGAAGCGGAAATATAGACGGTTAGCCAACTTGCACAGTAGGCGTACTGCTTATGCTTACACTACTACTACTAGTCAGTGAAAGCACCGGTGCAACAGGAATATTCTGTTTTTTTTCTTTTACGGCAACACGTTTGCCCAATGTCCGAGGCGGTTGGTAGCGTCCCTCTTCATCTGGTTCACGTCAATCCCTAACTTACTCTTCATCATCCACAAGTAGGTCATCGTGGCACCTTTCCCTCGGGAGAACTTACAAAATAACCAAAGGTGAGCTAAGCAAGGACACGCAAGTACTTTTTATGGTGAAGACATAGGCCCTGTAATAACCCTACGACCTGTATTATAATAACTACTTTCTACTATACAAAATAATGATAAATCAGTTTTTTCAAAGTCAATTCTATAAAACTCATTTTCGGTTTTCGTTCTTGACACAAAGTCGGTTTGGCGTTTGACTTCATTTGGCAGTTCTGTAAATGACCAGTAGGAGTAAATGAAAACTTTAACACTAGACGTTTCTCCCGAGAATGAGGACGAGGGGAAGGGTAACAACAGCGACCACAACGGCAGTGGTGACAACCACTTGAATGGTGATCTGGTTTATTGAACTAAGCATACCCCTCGACGCTCTTCCATATATATTTTTAGCAATTCTTTATCTGAAATGTTGGCTTCCAAGAATACTTTGTACAATTCTAATCATCATCATCATCATCATCATCATCATCATCATCATCATAGGCCATTCATGCCACTGCTGGTAGATGGTCTCCACAATCTCCTCCACTCAACTTTTTTACAGTGTTTCTTGCATCCAGTTGCTGCCACTTTGTTTAGTTTGACAATTGTGGCATAGTAGATTAAACGGATGATGATGATGATGATGATGATGATGATGATGATGATGATGATGATGATGATGATGATAATGATGATAATGATGATAATGATGACGAGGATAATGATGATGATATGATGATGTGATGATGATGATGTGATGATGCATTGATAATGATGTGATGATGATGTGATGATGATTTGATGATGATGATGTGATGATAATGATGTGATGATGATGATGTGATTATGATGATGTGATGATAATGATGTGATGATGATGATGATGTGATGATGATGATGTGATGATGATGATGTGATGATGATAATGTGATGATGATGATTTGATGTTGATGATGATGTGATAATGATGATGAAGGGGCAGCTGATAATGTCTATGATGGTATTGATGTTGGTGAGGATGTTGTTGAGGATAACGATGTTGATGTGGTGATGGCATTGATGTTCATCAGGATGTGGATGGTGATGATGGTGACAATTATGATTATGATGATAATGAAGAAGAAAAAGAAGAAGGAAAAAAGAAGGAAAAAGAAGAAACAAAAGAGAAGAAAAAAGGAGAAAAAAAGAAGGAAAAAATGAGGGAAAAGAAGAAGATGAAGAAGAAAGCCTGTAAAGTATTGGGACCATGATACAAATAAGCATAATCAGATGGTTAACTCGTGTTCTTATTTAAGAGATGAAACAAACATAGGTACAAAAAAGCATATATATAGTAAGTACCGAGCACACAAAGAGATGACAGGTGAGGAAAATTTTGAAATAAGACTGTCAAAGAGGACCTTACAGCTATTATAATGCAACTTTGAAAGTCCAAATACTTTTAATTAGAGGGGCCAATCATAACATAGACTACATAAATCCCTTTTCAGAAAAGACCATCTTTTGGGGTAAAACATTTTGAAGTAGCTCCCTTAGTATTCACCCTTTCTTGGAGCCACATTGGCAGATTGATTAAGGCATTAGACACCATGGGTACATGCTTGAACCCCCATCTAATCTTATGCTGATGTGCCATTGGGAAAGGCACTTCACTCACAAATCCTCTGAATTCTTGATACCTGCTATGTTAAGTCCAATGTGAATACAAAAAACCTAACAATCTTAAGGTAGCTATTCTGGTTTCCAGGTATTACATGCAAAACTATAAAGGGGTTTTGGTTTTGAAAAGGGGATTTTAGTTTTAAACATATTGACATATTTTCTCTAGTATCTTTTCAAAACTGACATTCATTTCCTCTCTTCTTGATGGATGGGATTTTACTTAAACATCACACACGTACTTCATTTTTCTTGTAATGTTTTCTGCCATCACAGTAGTTATCAACAGTGCTGATAGTAAGATGTGATTCCATGCAAATAATATCACAGGTACCAGCAATCTCATTGAAACAACTTCCTTCCCTGGGGGTCTGATACAAAAGTCATCCTTGCTAGTTTTAAAATAAGACACATTTGTGTAAATAAAATAAATCTAAAAACCACAAACAGTCTTTCTCACTTTGGTTAATTATTGTTCAAAAAGGAGTGTGTATGGCTAACTGGTGAACTTGCAAACTTGCAAGTCAGAAAAATGTCTCTATACACAATTATTGTATTAAATGACAAAAATACATTAAAATTTCAAGACATTGGTTACCCAATTATTAATAAAATGAAGTGCAGTGAGTTGCAAAATTGTTTCAACCTACACATGTTAATGACCTTAGCTAAAAATATTGGTCAACATGCATAAATTGTTCCAAAATGTATCAAACCAAATCTGTCAGCATTATATACAGTTGGTCACATTTTACATTAAAAATTAAAGACTTGAACACATCATGAATAATATAAGTGGAATACAACCATTTATGACAAAGAACATGCTTTTAAAACCACAACTGTCAACACATCAACACTTTCATTGATTCATATTTATGTCAACAGCAAAACATGTCTTTAATTGAGGTGCTCAGAATTACGTGCGAATAAAGAAGGGGAGAGGGTCAGCCACTTCATTATAAATAACTATGGATAAATCAACTGACGTGTACTGCTTTAATGCTGTATTAACATGATTAAGCTTTACTCTACAAGTAACTTTCTTTCTTAGGCAAACAATCGTTTTCAGCTACTTTAACATTTTAGGATCATCCATGAAGGTACTCAAAGCACCATGAATTTCCACTTCACTGCAGATTGAGTTCAGTTAAGTTGGAATGCCAACTCTGAATCAGAGTCCACTAAGGACCTCCTGCCTTTCTATATAAAGCCCAGGCTATGGAGGGTGTGATGTCTATCCACTGAAAAATTGTCATCTGTCAGTAACTGTGCTGAGTAATGGATTCATTTGCTATACATTTTGGCAATCATAAGGAGTAAAGTAAGAAAGCTTTAAGTGATGAGTTTATAGTACACAAGAAGACCAAAACATGTTGTAGAAAATAACAGGCACTTAAGCATCACATTTCCTGACACAAGTATTATTGAGAAATGTGTCAGTTGTACCCAAGCTCTATTCCTATAAAAATTATAACAAAATTCAAATTTTGTATCACCAACTAATTTTTTTCTAGATAATTATTGGCAAAGGTTGAAAATGGCAAAATTTTAATTATATACACTAGTTTGATGCAAGTGATCAAACAAAAGGGGATAGTGTGTTGTCAGACATGCCACTCAGGTAGAACATTTCACTCCCTCTCATGAAGCCAAAGACCCATCAAAGTTTTATGTAACCCAAGTGCCACTCAGGTCGAACATTTCACTCCCTCTCATGAAGCCAAAGATCCATCAAAGTTTTATGTAACCCAAGTGCCACTCAGGTCCTCCAATTCACTCCGTTCCCATGAAGCCAAAAGACCCATCAAAGATTCATGTAACCCAAGTGCCACTCAGGTCGACCATCTCACTCCATTCCCATGAAGCCAAAAGACCCATCAAAGATTCATGTAACCCAAATGCCACTCAGGTCGACCATCTCACTCTGTTCCCATGAAGCCAAAAGACCCATCAAAGTTTCATGTAACCCAAGTGCCACTCAGGTCGACCATCTCACTCTGTTCCCATGAAGCCAAAAGACCCATCAAAGATTCATGTAACCCAAATGCCACTCAGGTCGACCATCTCACTCCGTTCCCATGAAGCCAAAGACCCATCAAAGTTTTATGTAATCCAAGTGCCACTCAGGTCGACCATCTCACTCCGTTCCCATGAAGCCGAAGACCCATCAAAGTTTTGTGTAACCCAAGTGCCACTCAGGTCGACCATCTCACTCTGTTCCCATGAAGCCGAAGACCCATCAAAGTTTCATGTAACCCAAGTGCCACTCAGGTCGACCATCTCACTCTGTTCCCATGAAGCCAAAAGACCCATCAAAGATTCATGTAACCCAAATGCCACTCAGGTCGACCATCTCACTCTGTTCCCATGAAGCCAAAAGACCCATCAAAGTTTCATGTAACCCAAGTGCCACTCAGGTCGACCATCTCACTCTGTTCCCATGAAGCCAAAAGACCCATCAAAGATTGATGTAACCCAAATGCCACTCAGGTCGACCATTTCACTCTGTTCCCATGAAGCCCAAAGACCCATCAAAGTTTCATGTTTACCTAAGTGCCACTCAGGTTGACTATTTCACTCCGTCTCATGAAGCACAAAGACCCATAAATAGACCGATTAGAATAATCTAAGCAGCAGAGCATGTCGTTCATAATGTTTGTTAAGTGAAGCGAGAGTGATGGATATTTATAACAGTGATGCAAGTGATCTTTGTATATAGACCCATAGGCCACCCTCAAACAAAAGGGGAGAATGTGTTGTCAGACACGCACCTATTGGGTCTGACCTCAAATGACACAGCTGATCATACTATGCAAAAAGGTGTCATCAAACAGGATGGGGGTTGACTTTTGATGATGTTCAACATAGAAGAGAGAGGGCAAAATGACGATAAATAATGCAGTTTGTAAGTAAGTACTGATGTATTCAGATCCATTTTTGGGTCTTGCAAGGTGTTACTCGTGGCATTATTCCTGCCAAGGATATCATTCCAAAAGTAATTTATATGCCTATTCTTAGCTTGTATATCCTCTCATGGAGTTTGTACCAGTGTGTGCTTTAGACAGTGCAAATAAGACAACTGTAACTTTTAAATGATCAGGGCAAATATATAGAGTTGCAGAGCCTTGGCAATGTGACATTGTTGCTAATATACACTTGGATGGTACTAAGAGCATTTGAGAATAAACTCTTAGTTGCAGAAATTTGACACTAACAGTCAGTTGCATAAAGTGGTCTAACTCATTAGACTAGTCTTACATGGGATGTTATGGCCTAAAATTTGACTGTTGCTCAAAACATTTTTATTCGAATTTAGCCCTGATAAGGGCTAAAAAATGTTAGAATCCTCACTAGGAGTTTGTGTAAAATTGTGTATAAATGACATGAACAATTAAAGTAATATATATTTAACTCAAAAAGTAGAATGTAAAGTAGAACTTGTAAAACCTATATACTCTACTTTTTCGTGGAGCGACATTACTGCTCACCCTAATTCCATAGCAAGGGACAAGAAGCATTACTCACGCTGTTCATCTTCATATATTTGTATCAGATTTTTAAATATTAAGTTATCATAAAGACATTGATGGGGTGGGGGTTGTATGGGAGAATTTTGAGAAAAATTGGCACAAGCAAGTAATCCACATCAGCATTGTCATAATCATCAACATCGTCATCAACATCTTCAGCATCATCATCATCATCATCATCATCATCATCATCATCATCATCATTTCATGCAGTTTAAAGTCCTTGTTTCCTGTGTCCAGACCAGACTGTCATATGGCTGCTTAAATTTCCTTTCTCCACTTATCCCTCTATTAAACAGATTATGTCTGAGTTTTGGAAGCTTACACGTCTTTGATCATTGTCTCCCTTCAGGTCTTCCTGGGTCTATCTCTGCCTATTTTTCTATCTGCATGGAGGTGCTGAGACTTACATATTCAAGACCGGCTCACTGTACACAGCCAAGCCAACTTACTCTCCTTTGTTTTAGGAATGACTCCACATAAATACTGCCAGGTCTACAGCATAACATTGCCATGTCTACATAATTGATCATTTACTTTTACTACACATATATATCTCTCTGATCGTTGCACATTCATTTCATGACAGATATATGTCGTCCTTATTCCCTATTCCCCATTTTTCACTGGCATACTGAATCATGCTGCATACACAACCAGCATATATTTTACCTCTTATATAGAGACTGTGAAATTGACAGGTAATATGCTGTAACTGAACCCATGCTGATTGTCACTTGGTGGAACACTCTAGCAAAATGTTTGTCACAATAGTCTCCTGATACTTAATGCAGTTAAGATCACTGAACTTTTGAACTAGGAGGAATATTAGAATATATTCTTACCTCTTATAAACATGATCGTAACATAAGATGGTGTCAAAAATAGCCTACCTGAAAATTTCTGTTTGGCATGCTTTGCTTGCTTTTGTTCCAGAAAATTGGCCATGTTAAATCTTTATTAAGTTGAGGTGCTCTATTGGGCAACTAAAACCCTGACCTTGCTGTTCTTAGTAAGGATGTCACACTATAGATGTTCAACTAAGCCTAGATTTGTGTAGGAGAGCCTCCAAATTCCTTTAATGGGGGGAGGATTTGTATAAACAGTTATGAGGATATGCCCTGACACATTTATTGTAATTACCAATGATGTACAGATACTGGTGGGTCGGAACACTGCAGAACAGCTTAAATTTACACCTATAACTAAGCTATTATCAGTGGGAATGGGTGAGGAGAAAATAAAATAAGTTACTGTGCCAGGAAGTTTTGCAGAATAAACTTGCATTTCAGCTGCAAACTAGCACACTTGCACTCCTTCTTGGTTACATGACTAAAATTCTCGAGCATAAATGGTAAGTTGTTTGCAACTCCCCGGACAATAAAGTAGTACAATGTAAAAGTAACAGTACAGACATAAAAGAATCCAAAAGACATAATTATTTTAGTAGGCATATTTTCATTACGTTTATGTTGGCCATACTTGGTTATTATCTCTTTCTTTAATTTCTCCAATTCATCAATTCATGTTTAAAGAGTCTCTTTCTTCTTTATAAAAGATATATACAAACTTCCTTAGATTTCTTAATGGTGTAAAAAAGGCTAATACAACTCCATGTTACTGGTGAAGTCATGATGTCTCCTCCACAGCAGGGTTCAGAAATAAATACACGAGAGACGAGGGATAAAATCAAAATCAGATATTATCAGTAAGTGATCCGGTCGAAGTAGAGATCAGAAACAAATGAAGTGAGAATGGGATACATTGAGTAGGGGTGTCAGGGTTGAGCTCTATTGAGAAATTTACAAACGTTTAAAGGGAACTCGCTTATATGTTTCTTGTACTTTCCCAAGGCTGCTTCTCTGTGTCCTATTTCAACGGAATCACCTAACTTCCAGTCCTGTCGTAACTTGACTCACAAGTGCTCGTGTTCTTTTTACCTTCAAACGTTTTAACAGGACTTTGGACTGGCCTTGCTATCACTTTGAATCTCACGTTTGCACAAAAAGAAACGGCTTTTTATCACTTTGTCTAGCACACTAATTGAAGCAAAAATTTGGAATAATAGTCTGATCAATGAATATCACGAAACTTATAAAATAAAATAAAAACAAACAACTGCGATAAGGATTAAGACCATCAATTTCGTACTATTGCTCGATCGCTAAATGTTATCATCACAAGAGCAATCTCCTAGATAAGCAGAAGTCTACAGAAATGGATGTACATATTTACGAAGGCCCGCAAATACTGAAAGTAAACAACATCACCTTACCTTACATAATTAACCTTAAATTCATCTAATTTACACCTCGACCAAGCACCCCCAAGGCACTTTTTGCACCATTTGTAAGCTTTGGCACAAAAATTGGCATCATTGCAGCTTTCCAGGTGAATTGCCTCACTTTCCAAAGACATGTCAATCACATCACCACCATGTGCGTCTCCGTTCAGCTGTACACTTCCTACAACTTGATCCATCGTCTTATCTGGGTGTCAATACGTCACAATCACTTTGAATAGGTAATTTGTAACACTGGGGATGTTTTCTCAATATCAATTCACAAGCCTGGTCATATTTCTTCAACTTTGATACTTCGCAGTTGAAGTTGAAAACCTCACATGTGACTAGAGAACACCATCGCCAGGCGCCTTTGCTCAATATTTACGTTTGGCTCCCAGGAAATGCAAGAATGAGGTCCAAGTCATGTGATATGGCATCGGTCAATTACCTCATCGAATAAACGCCTGGGGCGTAGAACAAATTTTCCATGAAATTTTCCACCAAAAGGTGGGGTTGTTGAAACGGTTGGGGCGCTTACAAAATTATTATATTTTCTGGCCAATAATTTTCAAGGATGACTTTCCTACTGGAAAAAATTGTACTTCATATTTTATCAAATTTTCGACCAAAAAGAAGGGGTGTTTTCGAGGAAGGTTGAAAAGATGGCGGCACTTACTAATTTATTTCAGTTTCCAACATTTGCTGGGCGAAAATTTTTCAGCGATGATTTTCCTACAATAAAGAAATTATCATTTATGTTTCTTTGGTTAGAAATTTTTGTTTCTAATTTCATAGAATTCAAAAAAATCTGGTGAGAAAAAAACTTGTGACGTTCAAAGAGTTTTTGTCCTTAATGTCATAGGGAGAGCTTGTTTGGCTTTCAGACAAAATAGGATAAATACTTGTAAGAATTCAAATTATACAGTACTTTTAAACGTCACTACCACGGGTACATTGCGTTTATATGGGCTGCACCTCACCCAAAAAGTGAGAGTGGGGGGCAACGTCAATTCAATAAAATAGAACCTATATATAGCGTATACCATTGGCTTCGATTAATTCTGCTGTAGAGAGGTTCTATTACAGAAAATATTGCAAAAATGCCCCACCAAAAATACATCTATCTATGGAGGCTTTCTGTCAAAAAGTTATGAGACTTGCCCCATGCTCCCCTCCCGTCGATAAATCACCTTCGTAGCTATCAAGATTAACAGTCAAGCGACTCTTTGTAAAATCAAGTCTCTGTCCTTACACACTTGAGCCCCTGGGTTTGCTTAAAAAAATGCCATCAAAATATGCCACTTTAAAGCGTTAATGCTAGGAGTGATATATCTGTACAGAGAATTTCAAACTCTGGTTTGCGGTCTGTCAAAATTCCTACGTAGTTGCAATTTAAGCTATTTGAATGTTTTTATACAGACGACTCTTGCCTCCACTGTTGTTTTGTTTGTTTAAGCATCTACAAGCCGATGAGTTTGCACAGGGAAGGGCTTCTCCCTAGGTAACTTTTGTCTATGAATGGTGCGGCCTTTACACTGGATTTTTATGATATATCGCCCCTTTGTTTTGCTCCGTTCATTGCATTCCTGCTTCTCTTCTTTCTTCGCCTCGCCATCTACACTTACTTAGCTGAAGTTAGCTCTGGAACCAAACTTCAATCTCACGGAAATTCCGTAAAATCTGAGTGCCCCATTTTCAAAGTTTAAGGCCACGGCACCTTTCGAATTCCTTGGTATTTTAAACGAGAGTTACGTTATGAACCGCAAACAGGGTACGTTGATTTAACCAAGACGTAAACTTCGGTATTCATATGGCACTCTTGAGCTACAGTTACAAAGAGCAGTCCTCCGTTCGGATCATGGTTTTACGAATCTTTCTCTTAATGACATGTGACTGTGGTTCAACAGTAGCATAGCTGATAAGCAGTGAAGGTCAGGTTCGATCCCTATGAATTTATTCATCCTGGTCCACTTTCCGTTTATGAGACGGGACTGAGGTGTAAGGTATTCTAGCTTTTTAGTAGTGGAGAAGGTCAGGGTTCGATTCCTCGTGATCCTACGATTTTTCATCTTTTTCATTGTGCATCATAAACGTCAATCTTCACTTATGAATGATCGTAATAGCAGGTGAAAACACAACTATTCGCACAAAACTTAGCAACTTACGCTCTCTTTTTCTACTCCGCGACGGTACAAACTAAACTCACACCAACACCGGAGCTGGATTAATTTCTATATCTTTCATAGCTTTTACAGACCTTACCTGGACTGGCAAGTCAAACGTTTTGTTGTTGTTAGGTTTAGCTCCCTGTGCTAAGGACACAGTAGGCTATGCGAGTTTTATTTGACAAGGTCATAAATTAAACACTCCGTTCATTCAGCCAGAAACAAAATATCTTTAACATCAAAACAACGTTGACATATTTTCAACCTCCGAGCTCACTTTTGTTGAAATCGAAAAAAATATAAAATACACATTAACAATTGTATTGATTTGGCAACTATATCAATTTTTCTAGTCCTACCTAGCACTAACCGCGAATTCTTTACAAAAGGGAAAGCCATATGCCTCGCCTTATCCTCACTTTCAGAACGACTGTTGATTTTTTCTGTCGAAAAACAGTCATACAGCATAGCTTCAAGTCAATAGCGAGGTCAGTACAGCGAAAGATCTCCCTGTCGGCTATTACGAGCCTCAATGCGGCTTTTAAGATGTGTGCTTCCCTAAGAAGTGAAGGACCCTGAGTGAGGACAGCTTCATCAGAGTGGATTAATGAAATCTACTCTGGTTTCATCGTTGCTAATGGAGTACAGTACATCGTTATCCAAACACCTCAAGCCGAAAAAAATTGTAATATTGAAAATTTCGCTTTCCCCTTTCATTCACCCAGAATAAGACCAAATTACTCAAATATTTGGAATAGCGACACTTAATCCCTTTTAGTAGTGCAGAACGCGCGATATCAAGTTTATCTGAGAAAAAAACTTCTTTCTTTACATAATAATGGTGTCTGTTTATGGGCAACAGATCTTTTTTGCAAGTGGGTTCGTTTCCATCTTGAGTGCTATTTTTTCATGTAACACGTACGTTCATTAACGCCCAGTGAGACCAAAAGATCCTCCCAATATAACCCCCCCCCCCCCCATATCCTCCCCCGCAGAGATCTTTCTAGAAATAGTCAAAACATACCTTGGTACTAGCAATAGAATCAACAGGGTAATCTAGGGTAATATATTTCATGCAGACTAAGGGTATCTGGATGATATATATATATTTATAACAGACAGGACAAGATAAAATAAAACATCTTCGTGTGGATGATTGTCCGTGTAACTCACCTAGAACAAAAACACTTACTTAGTACCTGTTTATGACTTAAACACCATTCATAGCCCTTGAAATCGCATTAACATTGCAGCAAAAATTTATAGTCCTCTTCTATGTCGAGATGTTGATGAATAACTGCAGTATATTTTATCTTTTAGAGAATCCTCGGCTCCCTATGCCAGCGTAACAAGCAAAGACGTTTCAACTGGAAGGTTACAACACTCACGAGGAGAGTTTGCAAAGAGCTAGACCAAAGCTATAATGCAAAGACAATGACAGCGAGACGGCTACGGTATGGTTTACAGCTCCCAGTAAATGGACTCTCGTTGACTGCAATGGCTTGTAAACCACTAACAGGAAAAGTGGACGATCAGAGGAACCTAGTAAAGAACTTCAGCAAGAGAATATCACAACGCTTATGAAAAAGAGACAAACTATAATAAGACATTTGGACGAGGACTTTCAAGTACCAGTTAAAACCAGTTATCTGCCTTGAAACTATAGCATTTAAAATATTAAGATGGTGTTTGCAATTGGTTGTATCGTACCAAACGTTTGTAAGGAGTTTGCAAAGAAGAAGCAATATTCTCTCTTTTGAGTTTGATCTTTGTCTCTCGAATTGCGAAACCTTCACTTTCGTTTAATCTCTAATAGTGATAATTGAACGCGAAATTAAACTATATTATATGGTGTTACAGTAATCTAAATGACCTCTTTCGAAAGATGCTACTATCTCATCCTCGTCACTGCATTTGCACAGCGCGGCCTCGTGAGGAGGTACATGGTCAAAGCCGTTAGGTATCTTTTAACGTCATGATTCGAGCTAAAGATCTATAAACTGAAAGCTATTCTACTTGGTTGGTTTGGTCGTCGAGGTTAATGCTTTACGTCAATTTTAAAATTTTCCCCATGTGGCTTGAATGGTCATTTTAACTAGTTGATAATAAGCAACCCAGCATTAGAGCAGCACTGCATGCGAAGTATTATAAAAAGATTCAACAGAGAAGAGCAAAATGAGCTAGCACAAATAAAACCATCAAACAAATTATGCACAACCGAAAGTACTAAGTGGCAAGGGGTGCCAACACAAAATATAATTCCCTCGCAAGAGTTTCAACGATAGGAAATGGTACAAAATGAACGATTTCTTAATTTAAGATCGATAATTGTACAGCTCTGTCTGTGCCTGTCTATTGATGCCGTGTTGAGATAAACAATCATTTTCCACAGGATTCTGTTTACTATTCAGTGACGTTACCACCAAATTCTGGGGGTTTTCAGATTTAAGTTTCTCATAAGATGACAAAGTATGGGGAGGCAAAAAGCGGCCACGTTGAATCGTGATTTGTTTCATAGCTTTGGCTGTGTGTACTTTCCTAGACTGGTTCTGAGGTTATAGACAATTAAAGCATTTGCATTAGACCTTGCTGTAGCCTAAAAAGTAATTTCTACCGCAAATAAATTTCAAGTTCCAAGTGATATACAATCGTTTGATAAGATTCGCGTTGCTCACTGTAGTATGTCATAATACATCCCACTAGGCATTGCGAGTGGAAGAACCATGCAGAGAAGCGAGTCAAATATATTGGATGAGTGACGTCCGATGTTTTGCGCAGAAAATCATACTCTTTTACAAGACTTCATTTATGACTCCAAGATGACAAGTGCCAGTGCCAGGTTGTACTGGTGGTTTTCTACTCCTGACTTGGAGCGGAAAGTCGCCCTTCATCAAAACTAACTGAGAACACAGGCTATTCTACCAAATCATAGAGAGAACTGAGCTGCCATAGAATAAAACCATCAACTCTCGTGGTACCACTTAAACTAACCGGCAACTTACTTAGTTCTACCAATAGAAGGTAGTTACGAAGTCGACACTAAAAACGTGAAGGAAACAAACCAGTACGTGAGCAAGTGTTCTTGCTCACCGATTTCTTAGCAAACTGAACGCAAGGGATCGGATTTGTTAACGTATACATATAAAAAGGAGTGGTGGGTACACAAGTGCAAGTCTATTACATTGAAAGTTGATTAGTTCTCTGTTTTCTGAAATCCTGAATTGTGCTTTCTAACCTGGTTTACCATAAAACGGTTAGGATTATGTGACTTCGCCTTTGATGATCTCAATAGAAAGCAAGCAACTGAATTTCTTCTACGAATTGCAATTACGTCTGATGTAATGGGATCAACAAAATGCTAAAGTATAACCATTCTAAGATTTCTGATTATATGGAAAACTGTAAAATCTCTCTTAATATCCTGATTAACCACTTGGCTAATTCGTACAGGCTCACAGCGACCCCGTATGTATGGGTTACCCAAAACACATAAGGAGGGTACACCACTTCGGCCTATTTTGTCAATGATTGGCTCCTCACAGCACGATCTAGCCAAGTGGTTATCAGAAATTTAAGGACTCGTACAGAAACATTTTTCTGGAAGCTGTATCAAAGATTCGTTTACGTTTGGCAAAACTATGCAAAATCTCAGGATCGACCAGAAAATTCGTTCATGTGCTCCTTTGACATTGGTAGCTTATTTACCAACGTTCCTTTGTCTGAAACTATCAAAATGTGTGCAAACGCGTTGTACAGTGGAGAAGTTCAAAGCCCTCCTATTCCCAAAGACGTGTTTATTGAATTGATGAACACTGCTACTAAGTCGGTGTAATTTAGTTTTAATGACACAATATTCAGACACTTTGACGGAGTTGCTATGGGCTCTCCCCTCGGACCAACTGTACCTAATATCTTCGTCGGTTTCCATGAAAACAAACTTTTTTATAAAACTAATCGTCCACTTGTTTATTTTCGTTACATCGATGATACCTTTTCTGTCTTCCAAAACGAGCAGCAATGCGAGCAATTTCTCACTAAACTTAATGACTTGCATCCTGATCTTAGGTTCACGTATGAAAAAGAAGTGAACAAATCCTTATCTTTTCTAGACGTTCATGTTCAAAAAGACAGGTTCAGTTTTCTTGCTAGTGTTTACATAAAAACCTTCATTTACGGGACAGTGTACGGGTTGGGACTCGTTTTGCCCTAAAACTCCCAAAACAAATCTCATCGCTACTTTAGTTCACCGTGCTCTAATCATTTGCTCAAAAAGTAAACTCGTTGAGGAATTAACCAACATTAAAGCCATTTTTCAAGAAACGGCTACCCAAAAAATGTCATCAACATTGTCATTCCAAATCAAATTGCCAAGTTTTCGTCAGATCCAAAATATGATCCTATGAAGTGCCCAGTATATTTGCGACTACCGTGGATTGGGAATGTTTCCTTGAGTTTTGACAAAAGAGTAAAGACTACCTTGACCAACAGTTTTCCTACAGTACAGCCGCGTGTTTTTTATTCCACCTAAATGCTGCTGTCTGTTGCCCCAAAAGACGTACTACATGTCACACATGAAAGTTTATTAGTTTAAAAAATTCACGTGTCGTTGTAACAGCGAATATATAGGTCGTATGTCGCAGAGGGTACATGACAGAATCGTGCAACATTTGCCGGCCTTCACTAGTAGACGTACTAACATTTCCAAAATTTTACCGAATCACGTAATAAAAGTCAAGTCAACAGATCCCAAATCATACTCAGCAATAGGACAGCATTTGATTGAAAACACATCAGGTGCTGACGACTTTCAAGGATTCGTTTAGGGTATTAGCCAAAGCCAGATCTCCCTTTTGCCTTGCCGCTTTAGAAGCCAGCACTCTGTCGACAAATAGAATTTGTTTACAATTTACGCCTTTTTCAATAACACGAGTGGCAGAAAACGTGTCGCTCTCGTGACCATTATTTTTTAGGATCTTCTTGTTTCCTATACATTCAGCATAATAGCTTTCTAATTTCACTCCATACGATTACTGTGATCAGTGTATAGCGAAAACTTTTAGCAAAATGAATCCGTTACTCAACGCAATATTCACATTTTGTACCACAAACCAACTTTTTAAATAGGAATTACTTTACTACCTGGATCCGAACCCAGAGCCCACACTCTCGTGAAGTGTCCTTTACCAACTGAACTACTGTGATACCAATAATAGCATCTCAGAGATCATATTTTTTGTGCGCGCATACATAAGACATGGTAGACAGAGTGTAGAAAAGGTTAAAGGCCAGGGGTGGCTACATCTTGCCAATTGGCCATTTGCAACTTCAGGAACAAGTTGCTTGCTGGTGTGTAACGTAACTTCTTTTGGTGCAAGACATATTTTAACTTGGAACAAAGGGTGTTTTCAGCACAGTAAAGATAGGAACACTTGTAAAACAGAATGTGGTCAAATCACTCTTGAAATAACCAATTTGTCACCACTAAAAATAAATGTTGGATAAAAGGCGTCGTAACAATCTTTAACTGCATGCAGAGGGGCAGGGGCAGGCCGGATCAGGCCCAATCAAACCAATCTGCAAGCCGGGGGTTACCTGTGCTTGTTGTAGACCATGGTGATGTGTTATACACACAAACAGTGCTGCGTCTGTTTAGCCACGACTTCCTGCAAACAAATCCTTCCTTCTTCTTTCGATGCTCTCGCCTTCTTGTTATTGCCATTCCCAGCAGAGTACCACCATCAGCATATCCCGCGTTCAAATCAATTATCTGAACGGGGAATCTTTATTCTTTTCTATCCTTTATTTCCTAATCTTAATAATACTGATGAGTTTAGACTGTTGATGTAGTACGCTAAACTGCAACTATTGACAATGTTCATCAATCTAAACTGGCCAATTTTTACATATGAAACGTGACTCGTCACGCATCACATGTTACCTCAAAATAGAACAATTTAACGTATTCCTACACCTACCACTGATTTTGTTTATGATATGTCATGTATCAGCTGCCGCATCTTTTTTGTGACAGACCCTACCGAGCGTTTTTACTACTGCGAGCGATTTTAAACAATGCTGAGCCTGGCACGGTTCTTGGCCTACCTCGCTGAAGGGGGTAGTCGAAAAGTGTCAACTTTTTAAACCCTTTACACTACTTATCCGATGATACTTATCCAAACCAAGCCAGGTCCTCGCACGATCCTAAAATGATAGTCTAAATAGGGTATGAATGTCGAACGCATCGCTAATAATGTCAGTGGCGCATGACCCCTTAATTTTCAAAACTATTTCTAATACGGTACAAGAATACCAATTTCCGAATGCTTTCGAGAGCCATGTTCCTAAAATAAAAAAGTATTGCATATTTTTGCTTTCACAATTCTAAATCTTTAAGATCATTAAAAGGACTTAACTTTGTTTATTTGAGGCACGGTCTGATAAATCACGATTCCTCGAACGCTTGATCCAGTCATGGCTTGATTATCAGCTTGATTATCAGTGCCCTAACAACCCACCATCCAGTATCTAAGTAAAGGATCAGAGCCAAGCATCAAATGAGCGTAGAAAAATTGTTTACTCACAATTTGCCTTCGTTGGCTGGTTTGCAGTGATATTGCTTCTTATGAATTGGAAATGGAGAATTCGTCACGTTTAGCTTGAGCATCTTCTCGATACTTCTTCCACTTGCTCTATCTCCTTGACCCAATGGCATCGTTTATCATCGCCGATCTGATGCTCCCTGCGTCTTTCATAGTTATTTCGTCTTGACCACGAACTATCTGCACCCTTCCTCTTCGGTTTCTGTTCTCCAAAATGGCGTCTTCTAGAATTCCTGTTGCTGTTGCTGCTGCTGCCAATCTTCATGTCAACTAATGTTTGCGATTACCAAACCTACACTGAACATTATCGTTTATTTTGTTCACAATTATTAACAAAGTTCTTTTGACCGTGGGAACCGATCCGTTTCACTTCCTAAAAGACGGAACAATTCTTGATATATATCCTTACTAAATCGATGAAATGCGAACCGTGTGAAATCGAATTTTTCTCTTGCAACGTCAGTGTACTGCCCTCTCCATAGTAGATCGACTCGCAGCTTTTTGGTACACCTCAAAAAATCGACCCTGTTTGGCTATTGTCCGATTAAAATCAAGGAGTACGCCTTTGAGGTTGTATCTCATGGGACTCACACGGGTTGAACCCAGATTAATATTTTGATCAAAATCAGTATAAATCCATGAGTATTTCCGAGACGAGTGGTAGGCTACAGATGAATGGTTTAAAATAGTGAGATTTGTATTGGAAATCCATGGACATTACTTTGAATGCATGGCATTCAGGTAGACCAGTGACGCGTCTAAGTTTCAGCAACCTGCGTCCATATTCATTTGTCCTGACAGTGGATGGTGTCAGGTTGCAGAGCATTGTAGGAGTTGAGTGTTTAAGGTGTTTGTGCACTGAGAAATATAAAACCTTTCCTCAGTTCCACTCCTCTTGATACTAACGCAATGACGCGATCTTACATTGCTTAGGGGTAAATTTGGTGAGAGCTACAAATGTTGAGAGCTACAAGTGTTGAGAGCTACAAGTGTTGAGAGCTGCAAATGTTGAGAGCTACAAATGTTGAGAGCTACAAGTGTTGAGAGCTACAAGTATTGAGAACTACAAGTGTTGAGAGCTACAAATGTTGAGAGCTACAAATGTTGAGAGCTACAAATGTTTATAGATACAAATACTGGGAGGTACCAGTTCTTGCGTTGCGTTATCAGGCTATGTATGAACATGGAGTATGGTAGATAGCTATAATGTCTTTGTCTCATATACTTTTGTCTGCAGTCTTTTGTGTGTAGATTGCTGTAGAGTGGCACCTAGGCGATAATCAAGCAATTTATTTTCTTATATGTGCTGCATTGTAATCCACTGGTAGATCATGCCTTTTCCCATGTTGGCGCAAACGACTGTCACATTTTTGTGTTCAGATGTATGTCAACAATGAAAAAATCCCTTCAAGAGTTTTGCGGTAACAGGTACGGCTTACTTATGATATAAAATTTGTTCTTGTAGGTGTTTCGTGTACACGTCGGTAGCTTCATCGGATTTGGGTGGGAGACGTAGTAGTTGACGTCTTTCAAAACATGAATTATTGCATGGTTTGATATAGGCAGCGAATCTCAAGTCATACTAGTCAAGTTTACTTGTTCTTCGCTAGTAAAGACAAAAAGATCAGCAATGCATTTACCTCCAGAGTTGGCTTAAATGAGTATATAATGCATGTGAACGGTATGGTAAAGGTGCATGGGTGATCCATTAAAGTAGAAATGACACGTGCGCAGAAATATCCTTGTAGCACTGTCTACATCTGTTACAGACCGGTTCCTGATAGATGGACGAAGCGATACGATAGACATGATGCTCCATTCATAGAACACAATATAGAAAATGACAGAGAAAAGTAGCTGTTGATGAAGCAATGAACAGAATGCAATGAGAGTGCGAAATTGAGACTAGATTACTCCGTGAGAAACAGGAGCCTGACAGCGATTAGAAATAAACGCCGAGCACAGGCTGGACTGCTCTCAGACCATGTTATGGAACTCAGATTTCTTGTTTATCCTATCTATAGATTTACTTTCCTTTTTTATAGTCATTTTGAAAATTAAAATATTTCTGATATTAAAGAAAAATAGTATTCTCACCATTTTAAAGTTTATACAGGATTTTCTCAAAAGCGTAACAATACCAGTATTTTACGGAGCATACCACACTCTCATGTGAAGAAATTTTTTCTATCATGTCATTCACGTGTGTGCTCGACTTTATTTCCTGTTTTGAAAACGAAGAGATCTTAAATACCTGTATCCAAGGACGCTATCTTATTAGCAACCAATCAGGGTCTAGTGTTGAGGCCTCAATAAAATACCAAAGTTGTTTGGTAAACATCTTCTGTACTCCATTAACGATATGAATTAGTATTTAAAGCCCAACGTTCTCTTATTTCACATTTAATGGATGAACTGTCTTCATCGAGTATTGTTGACATTGCTCTGTGGATCTTCTAAAGACTCCCATATCTTCAGCCAATCTCTTCTCTTAAGAGTTAGGCAGCCCATCTCTCTCTTCTTTAGTCGCAATCGGCAGTCTACTCCGGGACAGCATGAGCTGTTTTTCTAATGGTAGACTGAAAGTAGACTGGAAGTAGATTATCCTCACTGCGGTGGATGGTAATGTTTAGAAGTTTGATAAACTTTGAAAAAACTCTCCAAAATACGCTCAGTACATGCTGAATGTTGGATCCGCCGTGGCAGAGCAGTTAGGGTGCTGGACTAATGACCCAATGGTTGTAGGTTTGAATTCCGCTCGAATCTCACATTGTTGTGCTTTTGGGATAGAAACTTTACTCCACACATTCCCTGGGCCTTCTACACCTTCCATGTTAAGTGTAAAGGCCCTTACAAAAAACCCCAACAAAACAAAAGAGCTGCTGAATGCTATAAATGGATATTTGGATTCATACGGATGATTTCATCGTTATCCTTTCATGAGAAGGAATGAAGTGGCTTCCGAAGCAAAGAGAAGTGGAATAAACAAGTCCTGATACTTTCGTGCGCTCGCATAGCCATCTTCTCGAGAGTGGATCTCTACACGATAGATTCTCGCCTTTCTTTAAAAGCAACCTTCTTTAGGGTGCCTCATAGAGAGGCTTCACATTATGGTAAAGTTACTATCAAACATTACAATCATCTTACCTCGCCAAGACATCATCAGAATTTTGAGAGTCTTCAGTAATAACCTTTAAAAGGTTGTCAATTCCTTTTTGTTTTTGGTATTGTTCTTGTTTGTGATAACATGCTTCCGGCCCTCCATCAATATATTGTCTGGACGGTTCAAGTTGTCTGCTGAAGACAAATATCTGCTTCGCAGCATCGACAAATAGTGCAAAACTACCTATGTTGTTGAGACTGAGATAATACTATTGTTAACCATATCATGGTTAACACGGCCATCCATAATCTAGCCCACGGTGGCATTGAAAAGGATATTAAATCTACAATAATGATGAGTGTTAAATGGGAGTGGAATCAGATCAACAGACGCTCCGAGTGTTAAAGAAAGTTGGACCTTTTGGGATGATATTTGGAATGTTGTATAAACACACAATGAGGAAGCTGACTGGTTTAAAGGCTTGAAGAAGGAAATGAATAATGAGCAACGCTCCCAGGAAAGCTTGATCATAACTGTCGATAAGACCAAAAACATGGCAGAAAGGTGTCGAATTGGAAAGCTCCAGGAAAAGATAAAGTCGAGAGTTTCACCAACCTTCATAAAAATATAACAGACCAACTCAACAGGATTTTGAGGGAGGAGGGGGGTTGTTCTATCTGGTTGGATGACCTATAGTCACACAATGTTGTGCCAAAAGGATCCGTCAAGGGGAAAAGCAGTTTGACAACTATCATCCGATTATGTCTCTCCCAATAATGTAGACATTACTGACAGACGTAATTGCTAAAAATGTATATTTACCTAAAAATGCAGAATTTATTACTGGAAGAACAAACAGGTTGCAAGCAAAAGAGTAGAGGCACGAAGATCAATGATTGACAAAACGATGTTTGAGGATTGTAGGAAAAGGCACACAATCTTACTACGTAGTGGATAAATTATAAGAAGGCGTACGAGTTTGGGTCCACGGCTGGATTAAAGAGTGCATGGAATTGTTTGGACGAAATTGTGAAAAATATTCTGTTGAAAAGCAAGAAACAACGAAGACTTTTATTTACTTCAAATGGTGAAGACCTCGGGGATGTTGAATTAAGCAAAGAAATTCGTCAAGGAGATAGTTTATCACCTTTGCTTTTTGTGTAGAGTATGATCACTATGACACTCACTCTTAAGAAAGTTAACACAAGGTATGAGTGGGGAAAGAAAGAGTTTAGAGTCAACCACCTTTTATTCATGGACGACCTTAAGCTCTACAGCAAGAGTGAGGAACAGTTAGATAAATTGGAGCAAATAATCTTAGAAAATAACATAAACAGCATAAACGTTTAGAGAAATTACGTCTTTTGAGAAAACTTCGTTGAGTTCTACTACCTTCAACTTTGGGTCAAAAGAGATTTTAAAGAGTTATATAGGGGTTAAGTAAAGCTGGTGAGATGGAACGTGCTCTTCTATGGGTGTTAAAGGACTATATTCTGAATTTCAGCAATTTCAGCCTCAATAACAGCAATAACAGCAACAGTAACTGCTAGTAGAAAAACACATTCCTCTATGATTTTAGTACTTGCAAAGTTAATTGATTTCCTCCTAAGATTTTTTTTTATCTGAGAACACAATACTTATATTGGAATAAGCCATTTCTTGAACTGTGATAGTGTCAGGCCCGTTGACTTTGATAGTCCTGTCTGATATAATAGTGGAATTCAATAGGACTTTGATATCACGGGCTAGAATTATGAGACTAGTGTGATGAGTATTGCTTTTGCCTACTTTTTATATTCAATAGTCTCTGCATGTTTTGCAATCTATGTGCTTGCCTATCTATCGTGCTTGACTTTTATATTCGTTGTAACAATAGCAGAGCAGCCAAAAACACTTTTTACCCATAATGATGATTATTTTGTTTGTGTTACTAAACAAGAGTCGTGGGCGCTGATTGGTCCAAAAGTACAAGCCTCAGTCAGTCCAAATTCTGATAAGGTCTTTCAGAAATACAGTTGGGCTTATTCTTCCGTAAGTTTCATATGAAACATTTCTGACTATTGTACTGTGAGGTGTGTCAGACGAAAAAGCCTTTTCAACACGCAATGTTTTTGCAATTTTGTGATTATAATTATTGCCATAATATTTCTATAAATGAAATCCTTTGTTATATTCTATTCAATTTATTTATTAGAATACGTATTATAGATGGTTTAGTATGACCAGTGTCCGAGAAAGAGCTTAAACAACAGCTTCCGTATTAAAATGCCTTATTCAAGTTTTATAAGCCATAAAGCTATCCTTCAAATATGGTTCCCTTCAATGGACTCTGTTTTCACCACACCCATTTGCAAGATACGATTATAAGCATATCTAAGAGTATTAGCTGATTTGGGGGCTTGTGGTACAGAAGGGTACGACGTTTTCTTTTCCATTCATATCATTTTAAACGTATGGTTTTATTGACCGATCAAATAAGAACAGCGACTTCCTCCTTAATTTTATAGGTCATTTATTCACAGCAAACCTCAAAGAAAATCCCTGCTTGAACATTTTCAATAATAACTTTAATCGGTTTCCCTGCATAAAAAAATGAATTGACAGTTTGAGACCATAAGCACACACTGCGCTGTTTACTAAACAGTCGCCCTCTAAATGGTGGAAAACACGGAAACACCGGCCTTTTGGTTTAATTACAATTCCTAACATTCCTAGAGTTAAGCTCCTAATTGACCTAGCTTTCATATGGTTCTTCGCCGCCTTCTGCATCTCTTGACTAATGGTCAGAGATCACTGATACTCCTTTCCAGTACAAACTTCTTTAGGTGATCGGATCCATTTTAATCATAGACAAGTACTGTCGGCAAATTTCATGGCAGCATTATCACAGTCTCTTGCGATATTTCCAACTCCCTCATAAAAAAATGCTTTTCTTCAGTTTCTACAGACATTTTTAGCTTCTTTCTTCATGTTTGTTGCCAAAATGTAACACCTTGTCATACAAAGCAAAGCCCCAGCAAACCATGCATATGGGGAAAGCATTGGTTTTAGTAAAATATATAAACGAAAGGTTAGCAGACCAAGCTTTCTAAATCTTTAATACATCATCTTCAGTGTGTAATTCTCATGAAAAAAGTAAGGAGTAAGTGGTCTAACAAAACCAAAAGTAGCCCGAGTTTCTTAGCGGCTAGGATTTCTTTGCTAAAAAGGCTACGATTTAGAGGCGCATACTATCTTTGTTATTCAAACTTTCGTGCACAGTAGAAATGAGTCATGGGGACAACTGCAAATTTTTGAAAATTGGGTTAAGGAAGTTTCCAATTTTTTACATAGCACCAAAACTATTTGCAATTATACCAGTGTTGGGATAAAGACGAACTTTTTGAGGATTTTGAGAAGGACCAAATTCGTTTGGGCATGTAACTTGAAGAGGAAGGCAAAGTTATTTCTGAAGAAAATTGGAAGGGAAGGTGGGTAAAACGTAGGCAATCGTGAGCTTATACACTTTGTTAATGATCCTTGACTTTCATATAAAGCGATCACATAAATGTATCTGCTGTGCTATCGACTACTGCAGTACCGTTGCCAGGGGGGATGCTCGGTATGCTTAGCATCCTCTAGAAGTGGACTTCAAGGTAAAATAGCATCCCCTAGTTCATGGTCGTCTGTCCTGTTATAGAGCCTCTCGGGATCACACCGCAGAGGCGACGGAGCAGGGGGCTAGGGGGCTTCAGCCACCCAATATTTTGAAAATGTTGGAATTTTTGTTAAAATGATGCCAATTTTTCAATATTTAGTGGCTAAAATAAAAATATGGGTTGAGCCCCCAATTTTTTCGCTCCGCCATCCCTGCCCCGCTTTTTAAAAGGGTTCAACGATTTTCCAGAAGGGATTAGACAAAAATTATTTTAATAAGTGAACAGGCTGGCCCTTACACCTTAAATCTATGAAGCATGCCCTAAAATATGCTCATAGGCAATTAGCATGCCCTACAGAGATAGTCTGGCTAAGGCACTGGACTACTGCATGTGATTATGACGAACGAAGACAGACTAATGTGTTTAAATCTACTGCACGAATCTCTTAAAAGATTCAGCTTATCGAGTTGATAAATTAGTAACAATTGCAAAATTGCGCTAAATGTGTAACATTCCTTATCAAATTTGGGCGTCATGCTATATGAGAATGGTCAAATAGGAAG
Organism: Alatinidae sp. Z8VKAUB7J3; assembly: GCA_010016025.2. NCBI lineage: Eukaryota > Metazoa > Cnidaria > Cubozoa > Carybdeida > Alatinidae > Alatinidae sp. Z8VKAUB7J3. The sequence goes on along the minus strand of JAAAKM020006971.1, from coordinate 5,505,067 downwards.
AATCAGTTATGTAAAATGCCAATATCCAGTAATTACAAAAAAGTTATAGAGTTATAAGGCATAGGTTCCAAAGCTAGACGAATCAGAGCACTCCAAGAAAACGGAGACAGAGCACAATTGAATGTAGATCAGACGAAATCTGGATGTATGTCTGCAAGTAGAGCTGGAGTTCATCGAGGGTCTGTGCTGTCACCATTTGCTTTTTACGATTGTATTCGATATCGTGACTGAAAGTTGCAAGGAAATTGTTAATATACGACTTTCTGCACGCTAACAATTTGGCATTGATAGCAGAATGCATGAATAGAATCAACTGAGTGCAAATGATTTGCACGCAAATGTAAGTTAGGCAAAACTAGAACGCCGGCGACTGAAGAGCAAAGAGGTGTAATTGTGGTGTTAAAATTGCATCCTTGGGATTGATGTGGGTAAGATGCTATTGAGTGAGAAAATGCAGTTCAATAACGTTAGAATAAGTCGATGGGTACTGTCAAGAGTTTAAATTGCATAGAAGAGTATGAATAATAAGGCAGCGGGTGTAAGCAAGAAAAACTGTTGTAAGGCCTATAATGGTCTTTGGTACAGAGGTTGGGGTTGTGAATGCGGACGAAGAAAGACCATTGAATAAAATTTGAAAATAAAATGCCAAGGATGATTTGTGGAAAGAGACAGTGAAGATATGGTGGAAAATAGTTTATGGCTTTCGTTACATTTAAGATTGGAATTTATTAAAAAGTCTAAAACCAACAAGGAATTAGTCTACAGGAAACCACTTGGGAAATTTTATCATAATGTTGGCCACATGGTCTTAAAAGATACGAGAACAATGAACTAGAGGACGCGTGGACCATATCTTTACTTTGCTCAGGCTACTCAAACATTGACGGTACCATCAACAACAGACTATATACTGCTTCATTGACCTTATAAAATCATTGTAATGAAAAAAAGCCCATTTCAAACATCATAAAGGAGGATGAGCTATCCCCAAATACTTTGAAAAGTTGGTTAATAATACAAACATTTGAATATTGCGTTAAGTAACGGATTCATTTTGCTGAGCGTTTCAACAGATTTCTAAAACAGACTCGTCAGCTAGGCAACATTTGCTTACAAATCCATCATGTGCCGGCAACTACCAAGAGAGTTCCTTAGGACTATTGGCCAAAGCGCGATCACTATTTGCATCTTGTCACTTTAGAAGCCGCATTCATCAAAACAAAGAAGTCGGTGCTCTGTCGATAAAAAGGATTTAAGTACAGTAAGTTTTCCATAACACGAGTGACAGAAAATGTGTCGCTCATGCGCGTGTCATTTTCTACAGATGTTTTCCCTCTTCTCGTTTCCTGTAAATTCTTCGCTAAAAGATATTTTACTTCATTTCGTACGATTCCTGTGATCAGTGTATGGCGAGAACGTTTAGCAAAACCAATCCGTTACTCATAGCAACATTAAAAAATATTTTGATTGATTAAACTCACTGCAGATAAACACTTCCAGCTCATGCAGACAGTGCCATGCTGATAGCTACAGAAATTATGTGAATGAGTTGCGAAGAAAGGTCGACAGAGCAAGTCAATTGGTAATGTTAGTTGAGTACAGCTAGTACTCATAATGGTGAGACCAGATCAAAAAATTGACATACCCAAAGTCAGACATTAGCTGCATCTCTGAGCCTTAAAAGATGCCTTTGGCGTTGAAGAAAAATCAGTATCAAGGGAAAGATGGAAGTTCACCATGCACCAATCTGCTGTTCATTTGTGTCTGCTTGCTAGACCTGGCCAACGAAGATAGCTAGCATAAGAAAATTGTGTACTTCTAAAACAATATTGTCGTAGAATCATCCTGGAGTCAAGACCACAAAACAAATCATAAACTGTCATACCCAGATTTCTCATAAAGCTAACAGTTGAGATCCATTTTGAGAACGCCATTTTGGATCGTTGGCTCATATGACGAAAGAGCATAGAGACCTTTACGTGGGACCTTCTACTTCGATGCCATTGTCCCACTATTTACGGGAGGTCAGACTCAGAGTCGGCACTCATTTCAATAAACGGAGGACAAGAAAAGAATCCGGCAGAAGAGTCTCATTAGAGGCATTTTGAATTCTGATTGAACAAACAGGCCTCTTTCTGCCTAAACTGTAAGTAAATATGTATATACATTTTTAATAACTATATACAAGATTGAGGAGAGAAAACCACATATTCCTTTATCAATATTTAGTTAAAGAAAAAATAATGAATTTGACCACTAAACGTACAGGGCTCACAACAACGTTTGCTATACAGATGAAACAAGTTTAGTACGGTAGGCAGTCATGGACTATGCTTGAAGTTGGGTCATGGTAAAGAATTTTGTTAGATATGCAGGTAATGACCACAAAACGTTCTGGGACTACTTCTACATACAATAATTTCTAGTACTGCTACATCATCAGTGTAGGATCTATGTATAGTGCTGTTAAAAGTCAGTAACATCAAACTTTGTAGAACAGCTATTTGAAAACGCTAGTATCTAGTGAGCTGGATACAATGATGATAAATTGATATGATTAATAAAACAAAGCTAACAATAATAAAAGATCTTAAGTGTATCAGATATTTAAACCTTGTAGAGTTAAAAACAAATTTCTGTACATATATAAAACCTTTACATATTGATTTTCCGCACCTTCATGGTGTAAAAATTACAATGAATGATATCATAAATAGAAGAACTTATGAAATAGAGTTATGGAAGACAAACTTTTAAAACCAATAGAATGTGGACTTATTACTACTATACACTAATTCAAGGTATCTTTTAAAATAAATAGTGTAGTAGAGCACTAACGACCATGAGAATTAAAGTCATTTACATAGCATGTGTACAAAAGAGGTTTGGGGAAGGGGTTTGGCTAAGAACATATATGGGTGTAGGGAGTATCTGGCAACATCTATGTACGCATACAAGAAAAAATATAATTGCATTTTTTCGACAAGTCTTTTCAACAAAAATATGCACACAAAACACAAGTAATGAGTCAAATTTAGGGGTTTTTTTGCATTTACACTGACGTAGTGTTACTCTTCAATAATTAATTTTTATATTTTAATATTAATATCTATTTAGATGATTTTCATTTAGTTATCAATTAGTTTCTCAATACTTTGAAGATTACAATTATTTTTTTATCTCTTTTGTCCTATAACAGAATCTCAGAAAAAGCTGTAAAATAGGGGGACGGATACATACAACAAGTATTTAAGTATGTACAAGGGGGGAGGTTCATTTTAAAAATTACACATGCATACAATGGGGTAGTGGGGTGTAATGTTTGGCATTTTAGTGCACATGTACTATGTATATGACCGTGTGGGCTAGCCTTTGGTGATCACCAGAGGATCAACAGCTTTGCTATCTTGTGGTTTCTATAACCAGTTCCTCTGATATTTATATGTAAGAGCTGCACACAAAGATCTTGCATTCTCATTATTAACTGTACTTGATAAGTTTTGATAAAACTTGCTAACTGAGGAGGGCTTCACTCATCTTTAGTGTACTTTGTGGTGTTCAGAAAATAAGCAATTTAAAAGATGTACCCTAGAACATCTACTTAATGTGTTTGCCAACATTATCTGGAATTGTAAAGCGACCCTACGTTAAAACCCAAATACCTAACTTGAAAGGCATATACAGCTATGCAAACAATGTGTTTCCTAATATAGGCAAACTTGTCTATTCCTTTTTGCTTTTTCTCCTTATGTCTATTAATCATGTTCTATCTGTATTAATCAAACCACATGAACTTGTGTCCATGCAAGTGAAATGCATTACCAAGCTTAATTAACTTTTGCTGTGGCAATAATTTCCTGCTGATTGCCTATGCCAATAGATAGAGAATTGCTATATTCCCATGCATAGTTCACTTGCCTGCATTCTCAGAGGGTATGAGTTTGACTCCAAGAAGGCCAATTGGTGATATTAAGATTGGCATCCAGTCTTGAAGTGCTCTAAGCTCAAACAAAAGTCTCATCTACATGAGAACTGCCCTAAGCCCTATCAGGGAGGAGGGTTGCAAGACAGAAAACTGCATCCTCATGCAAATTTAAATTTGTACATTACCAGTGCTACATTATAAGCTGCTGTCATAAATATGTTGTTTTGTGTAACTATTTTATTCCACGACAAATTTATCCAGTAAATTTTCACACTGACACATTGTGAGTAACACAATTGCATGATTAGTTCTATGTTGGAGGCACTTTGACTTTTCAATGCTGGCAAAACCACTGTACTGATATAAACCCATATATGCCCAAAATATATGACCAAGTGTTTAATGTTGACTACTTTGGTCTGGTTCTGGTGTGAGAATCCACTCAAGTGTTAGCTTTTAGTGAAAACATGCACTGTAATAATTAAAACGCTCAAGGAAAGTAAAGATTAAACATCTATAGTCTTTTCTTAAGCAGTTGCAATATCAGCCCCAGCCCTCCCACACAAAAGTACAATAGTCCCTCTAAATTTCTAATCATGGTTACAGCTTGCCCTGGACTATTCTGTTAAAATACATGACATACAATACTGTTACATAATTAAGGCTTAATCGTTGTGGTAATAATTTCACTTTTTCTAGTAATCTTGCAGAATAAAGCTTTCCATATAAATGTTTAAAGTTGAAGGACAATAATTACATGGGGTACATATAAGTCAAATAAATATATAGAGATGGAAATATATTAACATATCATATTGACTACAATAAAAACTGACACAGTAAAATAGTACAACATGAGTAGTTAATTGTTTTTGAACCATCGTTAAATTGACTCCTCCCTCAGTTTCCGTGGCATCTATGAGGGAAAGGATTATATCACGGTGCAGCCAGGGCTGATGCTGATACCACAAATGGGCAGCATTAAGTCAATTTATGTAAGTCATAGCATCTTTAGTAATGCAGGAAGTTGATTTGCTCTTTCTCTCTATGAGAAAATTTACAAGATTTTGCTTTCACTAAAGAGCTAATGATGATGTTACACGTACAAATGCTTATAGACGTTACCTCGGAGAAGGTTTATTATCAACATGAAGTGGAATCGGGTCTTCCGAAGTCACACCTAAATACTTGATCGATGTCCCAGACACATTCAACATCCACATACGATAAGTAGTATATGATTTTTTTGGTCAAGGATGAGATGGCCTACCGTGATCCAACTTAACAAAATAAATTCCCTGGTGCTGCTTCTTAAATCTTCTTTCATACTGTTCAGGGCTTGTTTACAAAAAATACCCGCTGTGTTGTAAAATGATACGATGCAAGAATCCTCCCAAAACGTCCGACTTGCGTCGCAAGGTAACAGCAGCTGCAACCATTATTACAATGCGATCTTGTAAATATTCTGATTTAGCGTTCTAGCTCGTTCTTTCGTGAAAATGACCACTAGGCGGAGACACAGAAATGCACAAGTAAGAAGAAATATACATAGGATAAAACTCTCGTTTCCATCCCCATCAACCCACTGCTTGGACATCATGCCACCTAAACCCGAAAGAAGGACGATGTATTCCGTGAACGCGTATCTAGTGTACTTTTCGGCGGTGAAATTCTCGAAACCAACCCAAATAATGATACTACATATCAAGAATGTAAGGGATATCACTCCAGTATTTGATGAACTGATTTTCATACTGTATTGTAAAACAATGGAAAAGTTTAAAATTGTAGCAATGGAGACCCAGGTTGTATAAAATAGAAGGCCATTGATTACAAGAAGACGATGTAGCCAAACGTCAAAAACACGCAAATCTTCCTCGGGTGTATGAAGGACGTAATTATAGAGGCTGCAAAATGCATAATACAGAGTCCCTATCAGTGAAAGACCAGTAATTACCAGCATAATAAAAGCAGTTATGAGCTGCTCTCTTGACCAAACCAGAAGCCAGCCTATCGTGCTGAAACAGGAGATTGTGAACAAGATGTAAAACTCAGCAGGTAGAATGTCTGCTGCTCTTTTTCGGCACACCATACTTGCAAGGTACACTAACCATAAACATTGATAGAAGAAAATAAATCCCCAGATACTAAACGTTGGCGAGGAAGGCGTGATCTGTGTTTCATGCGCTTTGGATACTTCACTGTTTGTCAGTGGATACAAAGACGATGATTCCCCACCAGATGCAATCGCAGCGAAGATCAGTTCTAGTATATATGCAATTATTACAAGGCCGATCAACCCTGATTTCACCTTGCTGACTGCCATCGCTATGACTGTTTCCGCGAAGGTGATCTGGAGTCCAAATTGGAAGCGTCTGTTTCTGTGTTCACTTGTTTTCACAACAAATCATTCAAGTAAAGCAAATTAGAGTCTGATCCTGTTCGACTTTAAAGGACAATAATACTTTTGTCTCTGTATGATAACGAGGATAGTTGTTGCCATGGTTATTACTCTATTCGCCTGACAGAACGATAAACATTGATGCACAAATCGTTCGACATCAATCTTTGATCAACAAGTTACCCTCGTGGCGTAGTTGTTACACGCAAATCAAACAAACAAGTGAACAGTTATTAAGCACCATCGCGATTCCTAGGCTCAAAGGATTGATGCTGTGACAATCTTACCGTTGGTCTACGCAGCGGTTTAGTTTTGCTAGCGAACTGAAGTCTTAAGAGTAATATTGCCATTTGCGCAACACGAATTCCCTTTAAAGGTAAGTTGATACGTTCTGTGAGCCTTGTCATTGCCTTCGTATAAAACGATCGCTGGATACTTTACAAAGCTCTTATTACTGAAAACAATTCAAACAACCATTTCGGTACTTCTTGGGTGATTAGTCTTTGTAAACCTGTTGATTAAATACAAGGAGGTCGTATTAAATCTTGCATTATTAATCAATGCTCCCACAAACTGGTTTGTCTACCTCTGATATGGTCAATATCCCTGATTTTAAGTGTGTTTGTGATCACGTTATTTTATTACGAACTTTTATTTCTTTTAAGATCATACCAAGCTTGATATAGTTCAATGAAAGTCGATAGCTCCTTGCAAAAAGAGGAAAAATTGTGACGTTTGTAACTACGTCAAAACAAGCACAACTTTTCCCAATCAAAATAAATTTGTTGTGGTGTAACATGTTGTGTTGTGATGTGTTATGATGTGTTATGATGTCTTGTGATACGGGCTTTTTTCTCGTACGATTCTAATACGTAACTTTGTCACCGTGAGGCTTCATTCGCTTCAATGTGACACACTTTTGTTACCAATCATTAAGTACCAAAGTTGTGAAAAATGCAGTTTTTGTTTAAGGTACGTGATAAATAAAGAAATGCAGTGTTATGTGTTCATGTTTTTTGAACTTTTATTTAAACAAGCGATTTTACTCTGAACGTAACCGTTTGAAGTAGCGTTTCGTGGTTTTCGACCACACCCGCGAATTTTCCCGATATTTTAAAATCCTTTGATCGAAATGCAATCATATGGTGACAGATATAATAAAAGTGTTACGAAACTATTAAGACATTATTACTTCGCCACAGTTGAGCTGAAATCATGAGCATATGGCGATACATTGTTCTTTGAGGTGAAAATTAACTTTACAAGTAATCCGAAAAGGAAGTACAAAAATGTTGGAATTGAAAAATGCAGAGGTTTGTCGTATGTTCTTAGTCTCAGGTGTGAGAAAATCCTCATGTGAAGTAAATTGTATCCTTGCTCATTTTGTTGACAAGAAACATTAAGAAGTTATATTCTTTGCTTATCACAGAGATTTTATGCCAGCAACGTACATGGATCCAAGCCCGTTTGTAGTGCGAGCAAGGGGAAGAGCGATTGAGTAAGTTCCGTTAAGATGCAATATTGTTTTAGTGTCTGGTCAGACGCTGAAAAGTCTTGATAATTTTTATATATCCATATTTACTGTCACAAACGTAATATATTTTAGTGTTATATGCTGATGATGTGGTGAGTATTTCTTTCCTATGCTTATTAATTTTATGACTAGCATCAAACTAATACTAACATGATGCTAATCCTTTATCGCGATCGTATTTAACACGAAATCTTATATATTTTGTAAATTTTCCGTTGCTCAACTACGTCATGTTTCAGACCATGCAAGCCACGCATCAATATGATAGCTTAGTCGTGTGCACAGACAGAATTTCTTATATTTCACGTTGCACTACGAAGAAGCAGATCGGTCACGGAGATAGAAATGATGATATCTGAAAATATAGCACGAATTTATCAATACATTTTGCATATTTTATAGAATACTTAACATACAATTGAGTTATTACAACTTTTCCCCGTAATTTCAGAATTTTAATCGATGATTTAATGTTGCATCCGCGACTACGCGGCTTCTTGAAACCACCATGTTGAAGATTTCTGTTTTTATCCTCGATCAAAAACGTATTTATCATTTCTACGAGTGTAACAGAACCTTACCTATTAGATCCTGGATTATTCTAAATTTTCACTGACTTAAATGGTACCAAACGTCTTAAAGTCGAATGTACAGTATATAAAAGCCTGGTCGAATGTTATCTTTGTTGCAACATTTGGTTGCTGACTGTCGCGGTTTTATTAGAGAAGACAAAAGACCGACGATGAACGAGGATTGAATAGACCGCGGGCGTTGATTGAAATGATATTTTTGTCAACAGTTATCGGTCGAACGCAGCATCCGGTATTCCGCAAAGGTCAAAAAATGCTGGAGAAGGTATCAAACAAGTCGTCGTCGCTTCCATACGTGGAGATATATCACAAATATAATCTCTCAGAACAGTAGATCGGTGATTTCTACGTACCGTAAGGGCGGGCCAATCAACAAAATCAATCTTTCAGGCAATGCAACAGACCAAAAAGGTCTAAAACGAATATTTTAGTAACTTAGCAACTATTTACCAATGGTTCGCCCGCGATATTATCGTAGCCTCAATATCAAAGTGATTAACGCACAAAAAAATGAAATAATTATCTTCACCCGTGTGCAAGCACCGATGGAAAGAAGAAAGCTGATTTTGACCAAAATTTTCTGCTACAAAATATCTTACGAAAATTGGGTCTCTTTGGAAATTTTTTATAGAAGATTGGAAAAGGCTGTTGAAAAACTTTTAAAACAGGTATGTAGAACGATAACGTAACTATGTTCATTATTTTTTTGGCCGCGATCAACTGAATTTAAGTTAGAGAAAATTGATTTCGAAAACTGTTTAAACTCTCGAGTTGTGCTCAGATTTTTGTGCTCAGATTTCCGAAATGACATCGAATTTACCCATTCTCTATTTCCCCGAGAACAATAGAGCTTAACAGCTGTGGACCAAACATTTCAGAGATTTGTTCACTAGGTCTGCTTTTGGAATTTAAAACTACAATATTTTATTGACATCGCAACTAGAAGATGGCACCCGTGGCTATACTCCATTGCTCTCCTTTATGGGACACAGGTGCTACGCGGGAACCAAATCCATAAATTGTATTACAGATTTACCTTTCCAGTACTTTTACATGGAGTTTAACCTGTTAGTGTTACCGTTGTCACACCGATAGGTTTATCAATGGAAATATTTCAGAATCACCTGGCACTTGTCAGTAAACTTATGTATCGATGAAATTTTGTCTGTGACCCTTGACATTGACTGTTCCAGGTGACGGTAAACTCGGTCAATTTTGTCCTCCAAGTATCTGGTCCATCCGGCCAGATACCAAATACCAGATTATACCAAATACGAGATAATTATCGATATCCGGTGGACCTCATGCCCATTTCTTAAAGGATGCTCCGAAAAATCCTTATTGTACGTTCCCTCCGTGGTTCACTCAGTATTTTGAAGGTGACCTCGTTTTTAACCATATGGTGCCTGTTTTGCAGCTGTTGCGATATCGGCGTCGTTTCAGTTGGCTACAAAGAAGGGCCACTCATCTCTAACTTTCGTAGTTTCAGTCTTTTCACTGTTAAGGTACCGTTAATTCTGTTGATCCCTTTTCTTCTAGATAACATGTTGAAGGCGTCTTACTCTTTGGTCCTTTATTCTGTTTGATATTACAAGTATCCTCTAATCATAACTATCCTCTGAAGATTTAATTAAGTATTTTGATGTCAACCTGTAAATGATGCAGTGAGTTTCCTCAGGACATCATAATCGTTCATCACGTGTAAGAAATTCTCCAGTTTTTTGGTGTTGGAATGGACCCCTTAATGAAAGATTATCGGGAGACCATATATATACCATCGCAGCGCCATTGTTCTTTGCCATAACATCAATGTCCTTTAAGATATAACCTGCCAATAATTGAAGTTACCTTGTAGATGTTTCTATCTAATTTCTTATTTGATGTGTTATTGGCAAGAGATGCTGATAGCGCAGTGTAAGAGAATCCCATCCCTGAATCCCACCCCCTGGGCTACGGTCTTGTTCTCAAGGCCCAAAGTTCGGAGCCACATATTAGGAAGAGTGATGCTGCAACGTTTCAAAACTGTGATTCATAAAGTTTCATATTTGTAACCGTCTTAATTTTACGGTACGAAAAATGTCAATTATCTTTTCGTTTGACGATCCACCTCATTAGATTTTGGGTTATTTTCGGATATTTTTAGAGTTCATGTGTTTGATACTCATTTATTCCGCGAATTATTTGCACTCACTACATAAACGTGTGCCATCTTTTCTACTTGATACCTCTCCAAAGCACTCTCCAAATTTGCATCCACTTAAAAATATTTACTCGAAAGAAGACAGTAATTTCATGACGCCTCTCTTGTGGAATCCCATTGCCCTACTGTAGTTAAACGAGAAAATGAAAACGGAAAATTTTATTTGAAACGAAGTGCTCTTCACTTTTAAAATTTCCTTTAAAGCAGACAATGGACATATTTTAGCCATTGTTGTGATTAAACGGATAGAAAGATAATTTTTCATCGCATAAACTTTTTTGCTAATTGCTCTTATGATAGTTAGACATACAATGAAACCGTTATAATTGTCATTGCTGTATAGTTTCAATTAAGAAATATCGTAGTGATGAAAAACTTAAATGCTGTAATTGAGCGAAATCTTGCTGCTTGAAACTTTTGTCAAGCACTAGTATCAAGCTTTCCCGTTCAATTTTCGTCCGATTTCAGTTACCTGCAAACGACTTAGGCATTAGAAAATTAGAGTAGCGTGAGATGCTCGCTTAAATTTGATGTTGGTCCAATAAAATATCCTCTAAACGTACGTGTCAGCTTAAAATTTTGTCGAGTACAATATTTAGCCTGATCAAGTTGAAGGCACTTTTCAGAATGTAAAGTTTGCAATACTTTGTTGATTTTATAAGCTTTTGCAGAAGATCCACATAGCTCTTACATCTCAGAAGAGAACAGAGCATAAAGAGGCTATAGGAAAACGGATCAAGCCATACAAAATTGTATTTAGTCGTTCGTGACTCATGGCGGAAAGCGATTTAGTAACTAATCAATACAAACTTAAAAACCAACCATGCCTCAACGTATCCCCCTAGAATTCTTTGACTTGACAGAAGAAGCACACGCCTCTTTCTTCATGCCGCTTTGATAACTGCATCCATCAAACGGAACAATGCGTACAAGTAACACAAGAACATGGCAACAAAATCTTTCGTTTTCTTTATCTTTCCGTTATCCTCGTGTAGCCCACTGTATTTATTCTTTTGCTGCATGCAGAAAGCTGTGGTCGCGGGGGGTCGTAGTACAACAAACTGTAATCGAGATTTAATCCCTCCGCCGTAGACACGTACACATATACACGCGCTTGCCTGCGAAAAAGACTTTCCCGGTGATATTCCTACCTTGTTGTGATTTTATTTAATTGTAACACCAGCGTTTGTTAAAGAAAATGGTGATACAAAGATTGAGAAATTGGGTATTGGCACATCCATGCCACTTTTCATCGATTTCACAGCGGCCATTTCCATGTGAAATTATGCACGCACAGTGCATATACCAAATTCAATTTAACGTAATTCGAATTTACCTGAAAAAACATTGTAGAAAACGAAACGTTATCAATCATACAGTTTCTTGTTGGCATTTTCTCTTGAGTTATTTTTCGCTGTAGGAGTGTTTAATGCTAGATCGTATTCTGTTGGCCATGGTTGAAGATATTAAACATCATTTTTCCACAGCCCGGCTGGCGTAGTTCCTCGGGTTCCTCCGAGGAAAGTTATCGGTGGATCACCGGCAGCTCCGGATGACACGATAAGCAGCGATGAAGATTCAAGCAGTGACGAGGATCGATCCGGATTACTATCACCGGTCAGGAGTAAGAAGGATAGCTCTATCACCCTGTCGAAAGCGTGTTTCCAAGTACGTTGAAAATTTCCCCGAAATATTTATTTTCCTAGTAGTATGAGAGGTTTTAGTACTCTTTGCGACATCAATTTTGAACTCGTAAATTTGAAATACCAAGAGGGTTTTGTTTCTATGGTAATAATGGCGCTCTTGAGCTCGATATTACTGTATCTTATTTTACTGTACTCAATGGTTGGTTAACGATTATGACGGGTTGAATGTTTATTTCTATGCGAGTGTAAGCAGTCTAAACGATTCCTTTAAACAAACATTTTCTTACAAGATCCGAAAAATTATGAAAAGTTGCCAGGTGTAAGAATAGAACGATGGCCACGACTAATGGTTTTCACGGCCGCAGTGGACCAAAGCAAGTTAGATATAGTTTGAGCGGATTCCGTTACTTGTCTTTGATAGCAAGCACGCTGCTGCAGCATGACGTTTATTCATCAGGAGGGAAAACGCTTTCGGAAAAAGCTGCTGGCAAGTGGATAGTTTGGAAATCAGTTACTATTTGTTTGCAACTTTCGGACCAATATGGAAAGAATTTCTTTCCTCATTATGTAATATTTTATTCATATTTTAGTTACGGAATGCTCCTGAAAATGCAATACCAGCACTGCAGCGAGAAAACACAGTAAAAGTTGGTACATGAGTATAAGCCGGTAGTGAAGTTTCAAATATCGTTGCAGCAGGCGTTGGGGGAGTTTAAGAATTGGATGCATAAACATTCCTCAAAACGGACATAATTATACCGCCACTAAAATGCCGTTCTTAGTGAACTGGGTGATACCTAAAAAGTTTCAATAAGAAAAGCTGGCCCTTTTCTTAAATGTGAAAAGGAAGAAAGTGCACAATATATATCTTAAAGTCTCTTATGTCCATGATCAGATATTTACTTAGTGCATATTACTAAACTCGCAGGAGCAAAAAGGGAATACTTTGTAACTTGATAACTTCAATGCTGCTCGATTAACAATCGTATTCTGAAGAGGGTTTCGTAAGTTTACCAGTCCGCATCGATTCAGTCCGTTTCAACCATATTACGACAACGTATTTCCTTATTTACGTAATACTAGAGCTAACCCTATAAACGCCGAACTGTTCATCGTCTTAACAAGAAAAATTGCTTGATGCCTGAAACTGTGGTTACAGTGTCTCCTAATAATCAAGAACACTTGCACACGTACTTCTCATTTTTATCGGTGTGTCTTCTTCTCTCTCTAGGATCTACTTCCAACAATGAACATAGTATATGGCAGTGACATTAGTGAACCATCGCCAAGCGATCTCCTTTTGTATCAAAGGTAATAGAAGCTAAAGTTTTTAATTCGTTGAACGTGATGCAGTAAAAGGTTTTGCCCCACAGCCAGAACACCAAACATATAAAATAGTGCGTAAAATGTACATGAAATTTTCGTAGTAATTGGTGGAAATCTATAAACGGAAGGTTCTGGTGGACTGTCCATTGAGAGGCTTTTGAACGGTACAAGACGTGATATGGCGAGGAATTGCAATAACTTAGCATAGTAGTTTGCAAGTTATTTGATGCGCTATGGTTAACATCATCAGAATGCCTTAATACGCCGTTCATTATGTTAGTATTTGGATCGCTGTGCTTTAATTAGTAAGTTTCGAGCTACGGAGCTGTTACGTCACTTGTTTAGTAGATTAATATGACATTATCCAATCTGTAATAATTTAGTCACCCATTATGAATTCGCTTACAGTCTATTTATCATCAAGCAAGCTATTAGGCACAGTACAGATATAGTCGAGTCAGTAACAGTCTGCATTGATAGTGAATCAAAACTGACTTGTGAGAAGCGATCACGCCCTAGTGTCAAAATATTTTCACATCAATTTTTTCTTAGTACCCCTCCACGCCGCAGTATCCTATCTTTGTGTTATCTCACCACGACATATAAGTAGAACGCACTTTTGCGAGTTTTGCTTCATCATCTTTGTGAGGAATCTAAGCATTGTAGAAGTTAAAAAGTGATATTAAACACCTTCGTTGTGCATATTTGTTTGCAATTTTTTCCCACTTACCAATAGAGGTTCCATCACAGGACAATCACTAACCTTTTCATTTTGAGGAAGAGACCTTATAAGATATAACCTATCCCAGGCGTTGCTTTTTGAGTTCTGAAATATGGGGTGGGAGTTGATGTTTGTCCTTTCACAACGAAATCCCGATAAAACCTGGTGAACTTTATTAAACCACAGGCGTACATAATATACAAAATATTTGTTGATCGTGCACTTGGAGATTGCGGCCTACACTTTGCAGACATGCATGCCCAAAACACAAAATAATGCGCACAACAATATCCTCTACATGAAAATTGACGGTGGTATACAATATGACTCAAAGACGGCTAGGCATTCGTAGTGCCAGCCAACGCATTTTTCATGGGTCTGACAGGTCAAACTTTGTTCTCTTTCCGCAGATACGCAGAGCTATCGAAGAGGTCGAGACCAAAGAAAGGACAGAAAATGCCGGCCGATAATGCAAAGCCGTGGTAATTGATCGTTATTATAGTTCTTGAAGTAGTTTTTGTATTTATTTTTGTCGTTTCTCGTACGTATGTAGGAAGTTATTTTCCGAATTCTCACAAAAGCCTGAGATTTTAAACCTTTTACTGAGCTAGATATGACAAATGTATCTTAGACATATGGTAGAACCTTTTGGCTCGGAGGCCAAATCGACTTTTAAAGTTGGCAGACGGGCCGGGGCAGCACAAGATACGATACATATAAAAAACTGCATTTGTTAACAGGGCCTATCAAACATAAACAGAAAAAAACATCAAATTATTAACATATTTTTTAATGAGAACAGCGAGTGGTTACTTGGCGCCACCACTCTTATAGAGTATATTTATTAATTCTCGAAAAATCGATTCTTGAAGATGACTACCGGTACATCAATTTATCAGAGTTATTTTGCTGTAAACATGGGCAACTTTTATATTTACTAATACCTAGTGGTTTGTAGTTGATAACATGGGTGCTGACTTCAGACAGTATACATTGAAAGGAAATTCACAGTTCTACGCAATAAACTTGTTAATGTTCTACCAATCGATGCGCTGCACATTATCCTAGCCCATTTCAACCTTTGCGATTTGCTAAATTCCTTCTAAATTCTCATCGTCCTGAAAGACATATAATTTTCATTTTCCGCATTAAAATTGAGAAAAAATGAAGTGCCCCGTGTGAGGATCGAACTCACGACCTTCAGATTATGAGACTGACGCGCTGCCTACTGCGCTAACGAGGCGGTTGTGGAATAAGGAAAGTTTTACGATAATATTGAAAACGATTCGCTTGACTGTTGTCAAGTTTTGACGTGCATGTTCTTTACTCACAAGAAGAGCAACGCGAAACATCATGAAGCTCAACGGTGTTACTAGACTAATAGGTGCAGAAAGTATGCGGTCAGAACAACTCAGGTTGCACAGTAAATTTTTTAAATCTGCGTGACTATCTTAGAAACCAGGATTTTCAAATGATACTTGCGGAGGTTTTTGCATTTGTTGTGGGTAATATGATAAGATGAAGGACTGACCTTTGCTCTTTCCCTTATTTAACTGTTATCTGTGTTCTCTATGCCAGAGAAAAACTACACACTTGATAAGAAATTGCATTGGCTTTTCTGCTTCTAGTGATGGCTCTAGCTCTAAGTGGTATTTTTATATTCAATATCTAAAATATTTAGTAGGCCTATATTCAATATGTAAAAGTAGGCCTACTGCTGAATGTGAGACGTGAGCAGACGAAGAATAACTAGAAGGGCCTCGTCAGCATTAAGGTCCATTTGTACTTCATAAAAATATGTAAACAAAAATTTCCAAAATACCCACTAGTTATATTACCACGTCTATGTACGAAGGGTGGTTCCAAGGACATAAAACAGCAACGAAAAAATAAAGAAAATATATCATATTGAAGAACAAAAGCATTCCAAAATTTGACATTTTTTCGTAATTGCAACATTACAGTTTGTAATAATGAGAATATCATTAATTCCAGGCATTTATGTCTTGGCGATCACTTTTAATAATAATAAACATCTACAGAAGTGGCGAATCGGGTAAAGTTTTTCCGTGCAGGTTTCGTATCTACAAGCAGCGTCACCTGTGAATTAGATAGAATAGAACTCTGTTTGTAACGCTGACATCGTTTCTACAGAGCTTAGGTAAACAAAAAGGCACTGATAAATAAGGCACTGGAAAGAAATGCACTGTTTGTGAAGGAAATCGAGTGAAACACACGAGAAATCATGAATTTACGTGATAATGTTGACAAGGTGAGCAGGGGTTGAGAATAAGTGCGTTTACGGCACCATCATTTCTTTTGCGGAAAGTTGCTGGTGGGTGGAAGACATAAAACTTGTAACACTTAATAGAACAGCTTGAGAGGAAAAATCAATTTTAAAAAGTGGTAGAGTTATTGCCGACGAAGTAATGCATAAATGTTCGATGGAGATAAACTTTTTCCAGCTCGAAATGCGTTGCACTGTATGTTTTATAAGTAAAATGCCGAATGTGGAAATTTAATTGACTGTATGTTTTCCGAGCACAATGGGATTGAAGCACGCAAAAAAAATGACGCCCAAATACATGTGAAAAGAGGCTCATGATTAGATTGTACATTTGGTAAGTATTTATGGAAATTCATAGCATATGAGCGCAGTTATGAGCCAGAAGATCCATTTGGAAAGAAAATGGTCTCACTCGCTCACTCACTCACTCACTCACTCACTCACTCACTCACTCACTCACTCACTCACTCACTCACTCACTCACGATAAGGGTTACTTGCAGAATAGGCAGAGCTGCCTATTGCTATTTATTATACGGTCTACTTTTTAAAAAACTTCAATCTAATAGAATAAGTTCTATTTTGCAGTTTCAGACTCCAAATTTGTTTTGAAAGTTTAATGTCTAATGAATACTTTTGCGCTTTGAGGACTTCGTGTGGTACCGGTATCGCGTGTACTGAAAAGCTTGTTTCGTCTGACACTCCTCAGAAATTAGAAACCATAAGGCCGTGGCTTCAAATCCCCTAAAGCTCTTTAGAATTGCAAGCTACTGTGGTCAAGCTCCACTCTTTGAGAATTATATATATATATCTATTTTTTTCTTTCTTTGTTTATTTATCAATATTTACTTACATTTCAAACGCATCGAAGAATTTACGTAGAAATGCTAAATGCTTCAAATGCAACTAGTTAGACAAGAAGGGGGTAGGGCGGCATTCCATGAGACTTTGATGTTTGTTTTCTTTCAAATAACCACTGCAGATCAACATGACGTTTACAGCTGATTCATCGTACGCTACCCCACAACAAAATGTAAAATTCAACCTAGAGGAAACCTTTGGATACATGCCAAGAAAATTAAACTTCGTTGCGAATTTTAACGACGGCGGAGCAAAATCAGCTCGTGAATCTCAGGATGTTTCACCCGTAAGTATGACTTCATTTACTATCTTTATCTAAATACTGCCGTAAGGTGGAAAGTAAGGACAAGTGTCATGAGAACACGTTTGAAAAGTGATCGACTGAGTTTGGAGCCTAGTTATTTTCCTCACCGTATATACGTGGTCCATCCAGTCCATGCAAGGGAATTGTGAACGCGGAGACTCTATAACCATATTTGATTGATGGAATCCGATCGATTGCACCTGATCGATGTCACCTAATCGATTGCACCTGTGTGACCAATCTTTGCCATGATGTGCCTCGTCGAAAATTTCTAACGTTATACGATGGCTACAGATGATTGGTCTCCATAAAAGTCTTCACCATAGTTCAATGAAAAGATCCCTTTGCCGATCAAAGTTAAGTATCGATCTTTCCAAATCAAAAGAGCATCCATCGATCCCGCTTCATACGTTAAGAGTTTAAAACCTACCATGTTCTACACTTGACACTTCTACTATAGCTCAGCACATATTAGATGGCCAATTATCTGATTCGTTCGCAGTTCCAAATAACTTTATTATCACAGCTTTTCTTATCCGTTTATGAGGTGCAGCACATTTGCGAGAGTAAAATGACATAATGGCATACAATAGACAAATCTCTAAAAGATAGAATCATGTAGCCCAAACAAAATTGCACATGATAGTTAATGATGTTGGTTCATTTATAATCTCTGAGTGTGAAACGTGACACAGATTCGATGGCCATAAATCTGTTACCCATAGCTTGCCTTAAAAGGTGGACAATGTAGGAGTAAAGCAAGCAATGATGTTTAAAGTTGAAGAAAGTAGAGGAGGTGAAAGGCCACCAATGAGATGGAGAGACAAAATGGAGAACGATGCTGCATAGATTTCCCTAAAGAATGAAGATGCCAAGGAAGGTCAAAATGGAGGCAAAGAGTTATCGAACGTTGGTAACCCAATGACAGTTGGACGATCGTCCATATAAAGAGAAGATTTCTAAGGCCTCCGGTCTTTTCCAAGCTTGCATAATGGCAGGAAATAAAGAGAAACATATAGAAAGCTTTTTGGTGAAGCAAAGTTAAATAATATTCCAGACAGAATTGTCGATTTCTCACTATCTACTTAGTCGCGTGCTTGAATACCTGGACGTTAGTGGGAATTTAATTGTAAATGACGGCGTTAATCTGAATGCAGATTTCCATTCAATCAACGTAATTTTTCATCCCGCTTTGTAACTTCGATTGGAAGCAATGTTATAGCGTACACAAATTTGTGTATCAACATTTAGGTTACAACTGTTATCTGGCAATCAGAAATTATTGGTCGCACACAATTTGTTGCGATCTTTGACAGCAAATAAGCAAAAAATCACTGTCATAGTTACTCCTGCAATCTGAGCCCAATACCCATTTGGCTTGCGTTCTATGAAGGCAACGATGGGCTTAGTTGACTGACTCATGCACCATAGACGAATCGATTTATAGTTTTTGTCAACGTACAGATCTTTTACAAAGTTTAAATATATTATGATACAACGTGCATTCCAAAATCATTGTCGGATTGTCAAATACACGAATCGATTGATAAATTTTTATAATATATCTATTTAGTTTGCGAAAGAAGAACAAGTCATCACAACCCCAAAGATCAAATCAAATCTTGGATCTGTCAATGATTTTTGCTTGCTGCGAGGTGAAACTAATAATGGTAATGAAAGGAAGAGCCTAGGGCAAACAAAAGCAGATATATTTGGTAGGTATGCTTAACAGAATATCATTAGGTTTTGGTAATCCAAGTCATACATTATGAGAGGCCAAGGGATCCTACATTTTCGTCAGCATCATCATCATCATCATCATCATCATCATCATCATCATCATCATCATCATCATCATCATCATCATCATCATCATCATCGTCATTATTAACATCATAATTATTAACATCATCATCATCATCATCATCATCATTATCTTTATCTTTATCATCATCATCATCATTATCATCAATGTAATCGTGATCATCAGCATCACCACAATCATTAGCTGTATAATCATCATTATCGTCATCATCATTATCATCATCATCAGCAGCGGTAGCAACAGCACCACTATCGTTAACAATTCGTTAACAAAAACAAATAACAATCGCAAACAAAAGGTACCCCTGAGTGCGCAGTGGTCGTCTGTTTTTAAAAAGTTTACAACTTCATGTTTTACTGGATGCTGATAGGTTCGAAAACACAAGCCATTCAGGCAGTCCAGATTCTGATTGGCTCTTTCAAAAGTACAGTTAGGTATACTCTTTCACACATCGGTCATTCTGACGGTAGTACTCTGAGCAGTGTCAGACGAAAAGCGCTTTTAAGTGCACAATGTTTTCGCTTTTTGATGCAATATTTTTTATGTGTAAATTTTGTGTTCTACTGTATTAAAACGGTACCAAACTCGCATGGGGGTACATTTGGATGCTGCCGATTGAAACTGCCTCGTGTTATACACTTCACAGTAACAAAAGGTTTTCGATTCCATACTATCTACTCTCTGCCATTGTCATGTTGGCCCACAGCTTACGATATCACCTACTAACTAATATCCAGCTCTGATGACCATTCCTTCTTCTTTAAACCGTTTAGATGATGATCTTGATTGGGAAGAAAACTATGATCTCAATGTGAACAATGATAACATTTTCGAGGAAGAATACTTCAGTGACGATGCAGATATCTGGCTAGAAGAAAATGGCGTTAGTTCAAGTTCGATAAAGTGTTCAACGCCTTTAAAACCAACTGGTGCTAGTTGCAGCACCATAAAGCGTTTCACAACTTCAACGCCAACTGGTGCTAGCCCCAGCTTTATAAAGTGTTCCGCAGCTTCAAACTCAAAACGAAACAATAAGCCGGATAAGAGATTAGATTCCATATCGAATGTGGCCTTCGCTCATGATAACCAAAAGATTCAGACGAGTAGCAACGGTGACCTGACCATGTTACAGCAATATGACACTTTTAACGATGAAGATGAATTATTCGATGAGTTGATAAGTAAAGAGGAAGAAGAGAACGGCATGTGTTTTACGAGCCAGCTTAGTACGCAAAAGCTGAAGAAAATATCGCCATATTTACCTATTTTCCCAGAAGAGAGATCCTGCCTTAGCGGTGACTCTGATGCATCGGACCTCGAAGCAGTTACTCTTGATGCACTCATATACACCAATAAGGCGTCGCGTTCATCCTCGATTCCCAGAAGTGGTATGTGCTTTAAAAGTTCAGATGGTAAATTAAATAACCGCGACAATAAATCTATACTTAACGTATCCCGTAGTTCCTCTGCTACCTCGAAAATAGATGTCTCTGGAACTGAGTATAGTACAAATGAAGAGACTCCACATAAACGGCATATCGTGACAAGACCGCCTGCTCTACGACGTCTGCTCCCTACGTTTAATGAAGGGGCTGAAAGTGGTGGATTACGGGCCCCGAATGGGTCGAGCAGTGGAAAAGAATTCGTAACAGCTCGCACATTTATGGACACCTACCCTGAACGCGGAGGGAGGAAATCATGCCGTAGTGCTGTATCATTTAGGTCATGTTTGTCAGACCACAATCCGTACCGTACGAACACCAGTTCTGCGTACGATCAAGCACGAAATGAGTACTATAGTCGTGACCGAGAAGTTCCGAATAAAAGTGAGTGGGGATCATCATTGTATAGTGAAGGAAAGTTACATTCAAAAGATAAGGAAAACCAGATGATTGAAAGCAACATCAGTGAGTGCATAGATGGATCGGACAGGAGCAGACAATATCAGAACAAAGCGCTCCGCCCAGAATCTACCGTGGTCGTGTTTCATGGACTTTCTTCTGCAAAAGGATATCAAGATCACCATGGTGTTATTACTTCAAGGTAACATATTTTCATATTTATTCAATGCAGTTTATGAAGCTAATTCACAACATAATGATAAGTAATACAAATAGGAGAAGGTCCTTTTGTAAAGGATTGTTTTAGTATCAGTTCTCATTGATTACAGACTCTCCCCATGATCCGTGAGAGGCGATCTTATTGGGCGGTCGAGCCTGTCTTATGTCTTGCTTCTCTGCCCAGTGGCCTAAATTGAAGGGCATTGCTTTAGATACCCCTGTTGCCCGTTATTTATGCCCTTTGTAGTAGTTTTACTGTTTATTTAGGGTAGTTTCAAGATCGGGGCTTACTTCGCATCAGGAATCTTTAACTGAGAGATTATCAAGGGGGTATTTTGTTATCATTTGGCCTTTGCAGGCATCATCAGACTTTAATCTACAAATGTATGCAAATATATCAATATAATACAACTGAAGTCATGAAAATGATAAGAAAGCAAATTATCACATGAAACATCAATAGACAAATTTGGAAAGTGATCACTAGGCACTGACATTTAATTGCTAGTACCCTGCTGTTGAGAATCCCGATTTATTGCTCCCAAGTAAAACCAAGCGCAATAGTTATACAAGCAAACATTATGCAATATAGTCCTTAACAACCGAACTCTTGTCAAACCCAAAGTAGCTACACAATTTTCCAAACGTTACAACCCAAATACGCGTGTGTATGTATACTTGTATTAACCTACGACATTGCTATACTCAAGTTGTATAACGTGAAGACAAAAGAGTAATTAGGTAAGTTCAA
>JAAAKM020006971.1:5426242-5481345 GCA_010016025.2 Alatinidae sp. Z8VKAUB7J3 | reverse complement strand
ACCACTGAAAATTGGCTAAACTATTCTTATCAAAAGATGAGGTAGGGGACCCTGTTTATGTTGTCTATTTAGTAAGTAGAGTAAATATGATAAGGAAGATCAGATTCTTTAGGACCGGTTGGGTAGAGAGAAACGTAGTCCTGATATGCTGGATTGCAGTCACACCCTCTAACCGAAGTCTAAGATTTCTCCAACGTTAAAACCGTCATTGAAACCACATCACTCACCACAAGAGCATATACACATATCAGTCACTGTGCGTCTACTCTTATCGTTGACGCTAAATGCGTTTGACAGTATTATTTTAGAATATAATGTGGCTAACACGACGAAGTCCCCGTGGGTTACAGAAGCAACCAGATACCTCTTAGTTCCATAACCGAAGATAGGGTTATATTTTTCAAAAACATCCTTCCTTGTTTTATTAGTAATAATCAGAAGATTCGTGTTTTCATTGAACACACCACTATTCTGTAGAACTGTCTAAACCTGTTGAAGCTCTACATTTTGTATATTTTGCTAAGGCTATATGATGTGAGGGAATTTTGCCTCGTCTGTCTATGTACTCGTTGGGCAGTATCCACTGTCACATTGCGTAAAGTTTATGGCAAAATACGTCAAACTTGTCATGAACTAATCATTAGTACCAACATACAAGTATTATTATGATTTTCGACTTTATTTTCCGGGCGCTTGCCACATGTACAGATGTTAACTTGTGATATCCAGTGTTTCAGGCGTCAATGAAGAAACAGTTCACAAAAGGCGACTATAGCTCACACACTGGTTTCGGGAACTGTCCAAAATTTGGGGGACATTGTATTTTCGCTGACCTTTACTTAACGCCATAAGTAGGTTTTCGCAAACAATTATACAATTAGTCTACTACTAACCGATTATCTAGGTAGGTTGTCGACTAAATCAATATTCGCCGACTTCTAGTTGACATTCTTGATCTCCATTAGCCAATAATCGTCTGCGTGTTGATGATTTTCACTAGTCAGTAATTTTTACTTCACCATCATCTTCAACAGTCTTTAAGCCTCTGCATCTCAATAATTTCCAATGGTCAGTA
The DNA here is from genome assembly GCA_010016025.2 of Alatinidae sp. Z8VKAUB7J3. Taxonomy (NCBI): domain Eukaryota; kingdom Metazoa; phylum Cnidaria; class Cubozoa; order Carybdeida; family Alatinidae; species Alatinidae sp. Z8VKAUB7J3. The sequence continues at coordinate 5,480,270 of JAAAKM020006971.1, read as the reverse complement.
ATCCTCGACCTTACTGTCATCCTCATCAGTTCATAAGCATCGGCTTCTCGATTATCTCGACCAGTCAAGGATAATACACTCTTTGTTAGTAAACAATGAGTTCAATAGTCAAGGATCCTAAACCCTGCACAACTCTTGACCGCTGTAGTGTGGCTCACTTATTGGTGAGATACTTACTTTGTTGGTTCCAACTGTCCATTAATGTATCATACGACTCTTGATGCCACTAATTGTGTTGACCATATTTACAGACCTGCCAAGTATCCATGGGTATCTCGCCAAGAAAAGTGTCGTCGCTGTCGGTCACCCCCTTGTTTCCCTGACTTTGTACCACCAGACTTTTTCTGGTTCCACAAGCCAAAAAGATCTATAAGGGAACGCGTTTAAAGAGTATGGAGGTCTTTAAGAGGACCACGACGAAGAAGCTCGGTAGTATTCCGGAAAGTGTTTTCCAGGGCACTTTTCAATCCCGGAGGAAAAGCGTGCTCGAATGTAGAAAGATAACATTGGAGGAGAAATTTTGTACCAAATTCGATTTTTTACGATAAAATATTACTGATGCCACTCTGTTTTTGTTCCAGCGTTACTCTCCTTCTCTGAATGCCGTATCTAGCCACTTCATGAAAATGCGCAATCCGGGTTTCTTGTCTTGACCAAAAGCTCAACTTAATGTAATTTGTTGCTCTTTTACCCACATCTTCATACTCATCATACAGTTTTGTTTCCGTCCTCCTTTACTTATGGTGACAGCTACACCGACAAACTATACGTGGAACGCCAGGAAGGAAACTACAATTTTAAATTGTAGGCCCTTCTTGGCGTTCTACCTATAGTCATCCTTTACTTCTCTTCCCCTCTATCTTGCTTGTCAGTGATAGGTTTTCTGGCCCCTCTTTCCTTTTCACATGCCGCAAGAATCTGAGTTGCCAAATTCGTATGTCTCATACCAGTTTCTTTTGCATATCAGCGCCTCTATATCACCTCTATGTTGCTCACTTTATCAGTCGAAGATATTCTTTGCATTTTTCTAAAAAAACACATTTTAGAGCTCTCCAGACAGCATTATTAACCAAAATTTTCACACTTCTGATACTGATTTCCTACACGCATTGAAGTAGATGAGATTGTATCATCGATTCTTCTGCATTTTAAGTTTAATCTGCTGAGATAGCGTCTTAGATTCGTTACTTTACATAATATTTAACGATAGAACAGCAGATATGGCTATGACTTCCGTTTCTTCTAGTTTTAACATAGTAGGGTAAACAATATTTCTACTAGAATTTTGTATGTGAATGCAAGGCAAGGTATTGATGTTCAGAATAATGCACTTATTAAATTTATTTAATAAAACAATAGATTTTGTTAAATCAGAGCAAGCTGACAATTCCACTCAGCATTCTGATTACAATCCCACTCAGCATTCTGCCTCTTTCTGAACAATAACGGCGAATGTTCGGCGCGGAGAAAGTTATACCTGCTTACACCTCTCTGTAGAGCACGCTTCCACCCCCTCCCCCCAAAAAACAAGAAAAGTAGTCAAGAAACAAATTTTAATTAGAAACACATTTTGGTACGAAAAAATCTCTCCAACACCTTTGGCAAGATTCGATCTGGTACTTTGTCAACCACGGAAATCAAGCTTAATACTTTATTCAAGACAGACGTTAGTACTTTTTTTCCCTGGATATTATCTTATCAGATTTTAATAGATGTGATGTGCACCGGGAACCTCACTCCTAGGCCTGTAGAAATAACAGGCCAAATAGAATGAGGCGGAGTACCGAAGCCCGGCCGAGACAACCAGTGGATTCGAACCTGGATTGTTCAGATGTCACTGGGTTTGAAGTCAGCGACTTAATCCACTGTGCCACCTCTCCTCCTCACTAGAGATGAGAAAGTTTCTGATGTTATCACTACCTTCATGCTTTTGTTCTGACTACTGCACGATCACGTTGGTACACGCACGCTTTTACATGCTCCCTTGTGCATGCACTATTTTACACGCACGCTTTTGCGATTCCTTTGTCTCCTCTTGTTCTTTTAATCAACACAAATTTACGGCTTTTAGTACCTGCTCTTGCAATTGTGCTCTGTACGAATTTGGTTTATAATCACCCTGTTCTATATGTGCCGTAACGCATGGATTTAACGCTCCCCTTGAATAGGCACGGACGTCGAACAAGCTCCGCAACTTCAAAGCAAATTACAGTGTTTATGATGACGACGAGGAAATTGATATTTTAACTCTGCAGACCTGTTAGATTTAAAATAGAGAAAGAACATTTTGTTGTGCTTAATCGATGCATCATGTGTCTTATTAAAGTTATTAGTTTTAGAAATTGTAACGTTGAGTTGTACAATTTCAGTATGAAAATAAATGGCATTGAAGTTTAAAAAAAAAATTATTATCATTATTATCATATAATTTTCTCAAGGTAGCACTTATTGAGAGGGAGAGGAGGGTATTTTCTTTGGGTGCCTTAGTCGTCTAATGGCATCAATAAGGAGGTGAAGAGGACTTAAAGAAAAATAACTTATGTTAAGAACATTCTTTTGAAACGGAGGAACAAACTGACAGCAATCAATTGTTTCGTTCTTTTTCTCAAAGAGGAAAACGTCAGTTGTGACTATCTATTAGCAAATATTACAATCCGATTAGCTCTGACAGGATCCTGCTTCTGGCTAAACAATATGGACGATCAAAATCAGGTACCTCAAATATCTCATGACATCCCTTCAACATATCATAGGCTGTGACTGTTTACAATGTTTGACCGCTATAGTTTCGGCTTTTCACATTGCAAGGTACGCAAATGATTGGTTCTGTTTATAACTATATTTGGTAAAATTTATGAAGCAAAGGCGCGGAGGAAGGCGAATGATTGAACAGTATCGTTGACTTTTTTATATCATTAGGTACGCGTTTCTTGGCAGCACCCTTACGGGTCTGGTTTTGTTAGTTGACCTTCATGTTGATAGAAAAGTTGACTCATTGTTAGTTGCTGCATATCGGCATCTTTGAGACAGACAAACATGTTCATGCTACTCTAGTAACATGGATGTATGAGTAGGAGTTGAAATATCGAACCGACAACGTCATATAAAATACCGATCGTTAAAAAATGAAAACTGCAAGGGATAACGATAATGCTCGAATGTGTTCGGTAACGAGTAGGAAAGAAGATTTTGAGTAAAGAAGTCAGAGGTTCATTGTTCTCAGGGAATAATACGAAGTGTCTGTTGGCCAGAAGGAAGAGGTAGAACCAGGAAATAAGAATATTTTAGAGATGCCTAAAAGGTTTTATTGTCCAAAGGGGCTGTTTATGTGCTTGTGTCTATTTGTTTGAAGATCTTGCTAACGCTGAATCGCGTATACGGGGAAACTTTTTTGCGTCAACAAGTAAGCGTATCTAAGAACAGTTTACTGATAACACCAACGGATTAAAACCTCTAAGTACCAAAGTGGAGTTAGGTGCACACAAACACACTATAGATTCAGTTAAGAGGGGATCCGCAACCTTGTTTCTGAAATCTCCATATGTCTATGATTGTTTTGTTTTAACATTACAGCAACGAATCTTAACATACCCAACGTGGCCACTACCACCACCAAGTAATACCTTGGCATAACTTACACCTTATAAACTCAGTGCGTTGCCTTTATATTTTGGATTATTGATGTCCTTGTTTCATTGTATAGAACTTCTTTCTTCTTTCTCGGCCCTTTCTTGTTCTTCTTAGCTTTCATGGATCTCCAATTCCTCTTCCCGCTTCTTCTCGTCCATCCTTACTTTTGCTATACACAATGTTTTGGACTTGCTCTCGCAAATAAAACCTATACTGACTTACAATCGAAAGCTGCTTTAACCTGAAACATTTTGTCCTATGCATCACGAGAAACGCATCTCCAGACTAATCAACTAATTTTGAAGCCCCTTTGGACGCCAACTCACCAACCGGCATCAGCGTACGTTAGGGAGGCGTCGCTAGCAACCTTTTAAAAGACAAATGAGCCACTAATCAAAGGCGATAAAGCTCAGGGATTTCTTCACTTGTTCTAGTAAATACCTGTGATTGCTAATTTCCATCGAATTAAAAGAATGCGCCACCAAATTTGCACGTGTGGAAGCGGGTTACGACTCAATCAAGCTAATTGAAAGAACAATAGCGTTCATGAATATTAAGTGCTAGACTTTATCATTTTCGAAACTTGCCCTCAAATTTGGCTTCCCTTTCTTGATTAGATAGTAAATCTATCGGAAGAAGCTGAAGTTGTTCAAAGTTTCATCATGAAGAGACGATCGAAAGTTAGAGAAGTCTTAAGGAACGATCTTTAAAACTCTCGAAGCCTTCATACTGATGGGCAATGCTTACGTAGATCTAAATTGGCTATTGATAGGGTATAGGCTTTGTTTACAACCTGATGGAAATGAGAAGTGGCTAGGCTTGAGGTAATCAAGAAGTCCACAGGTGCTTTGAAAGTAAGTTTTAATGTCGCAATCGTGACTTGACTTGCAGTAGTATCGCGAAATGTAGCGAGTATAAGTAACACAGCTACTTTAAGTTTAAAGCACTCGCATTCGCTAATTATTCACTTTTAACAATAATTACATTTAAGGGACAATGTTTATGTAAACTCTTACAATTCTTATCTTAGTTTAAGGATTAAGATTAAGGCATTTTTTAACCAAATAAGGCATTAAATGATTTTATCAACAATTGAATAGGAAATGTAACTGACTTTTAAGTGTGATGTTGCAACTCTCCAGTGTTTAAATGACCGATCCCGACTCGGTAAACGGCAATATCTGAAAATAACCCTCAAACAAAAATACATAGATCTCAGAAAGTTAAGGGTTAAATAACATTTCTACAGAAAGAATTCAACTTTAAAAGGCAGTACATTCACCAGCACATAGTAAATTCTCTAACAGCTCCGCATAACTTTGAACGCAAAACGCGAAGGGAAGCGTCATAGGTATGGCACAGGCGAGAGAAGAAAGACGAATCATCTTACGGCCTCCCCTGATAATAGCCGGTAGACTAAAACCTGCTGCCATACTTAACGACATAATTGGAATAACAGAAGTCGAAATTAAATTAGGCATTGCACACAAAGCTCTGTTTAAGTTTTTGTCTCATAGGAACATCAACTGACGGGTTGCAAGGGCATCCCACTGGGCTTTGTCGGCCTTCACCCATTCCATACGCTTTGTCATTTTACTTTTGGATACGTGCAGTGACGAAATTTGTGTGCTGTAATGATACATCCTCCTTAGCTTACTCTTTGTAAGAACACCGTTCAGTTACAGCACCCATCTAAGAATGCAGATGTTTATTGACGAAGAAGAGATGCCATAAAACCTCTCATTTTAACTTAGACGGGGGATTGTAAATTCTCTGATCCTGTTTTTCAACAATAATGTAGTCTTCAGCTCGTGCTTTCTAACAAAATAATGTTTGCGGAGAATTCTTCGTGTTCGATATCCAACGTTTCACTCTCTACTTCTACTTCCAATAACAATAATAATATGATAATCTCAATGCCTTTATTGGTAATCTTCATGATACAATAACATTTTCTGCTGTTTTCTCCAGGCATGGTACATGGGAAAGCAGGATTGATATATAGGAGTGTTTAATTAGTATTTTTACGAATACAATAGCAACAATAAAACCAAAGCAAAAGGGGAGAAATAAGTTAATTAAATGAAAAGTAATAGTTCCGGGGAAGTCCAGTCTTTGTTGCGCCTATTAAAGATATAGTAAGATGTTCTGATGGCTACTTCAGAACACTTCAACATAATAATAATAATAATAGTAATAATAATGATGATATGATGATGATGATAATAATAATAATAAGAAGAAAAATGCTTTTGAAAATACTTAGGCTAAGAATTATGCAATATTTAAGAATGTTATAAGAATATTGCTTTGCATTAATACCTACATTTGTATTTCATTTTCCAGACCATTGCATGACACAATTTGCAGATTTTTTTTAAAAACATTTGTAGTTCAGTTATTCTGTAACTCTGAGATGTCAGTTTTGCCAAAAATAAGAATATTTTAAGAACATATTGAGCGCCAAGATGAAATCTTTTGAGAAATATTGAGGGCGGGAAAATATGCAGTTTTCGTAAAGAAAGAAAGAGTGTACACTAACCCTTCAGTGAACTCCTTTATTTCAGTTTGTTTGTTTCAGGTCGCGAGCATTTTTGTTGTTTTTGTAAGTAAAACGTCTTAATCCAGGCTCAATGTTTCCCTAAAGTTTAAAATACGCTAACTGTAATCCCAGAACCCCATACTTGGTAGCTTACATCTATTTAAATCATAATGTTTGTGGCACCAAGGTTGCAAAAATAATGAGCGAATCGTGATATTTTGCAGGGTGCTTTAGGTGTTCATGAAAATGAGCCATGCTTTTGTTCACACACTTACCAATGAACAGAAACAACTGCGAGGTAACAGTGCACTAGTAATTTTACATACAAACATGAGAAGAATAAGTTGAGCATAAAATTGGTAGTAACTTATTTATATTTTAGCCTGATGTTGAATTTCGGTAGGCTTATATAAAAAACCGTGTACGTCAGCCGCGAACCAGCCACAGCAATTAACATACCGCAGTCAATCTATCGGTACTTTTACCCAGGAAGTATATTTTGTTATATGTCACAATTGTCTAATTGTTGGTATATGTCACGACAGCTATAATAGAAGTAATTTAAAAAAGAATTTTCACTCGATTCGAAAATCCAAAGGGGCTGTATAAATGATATTCCTCACTTCCTGAAATTGTAACATTTCATCAATTCTTTCTTACATTCTATTGCTCAATTCACAAGATTCAAGAGAATACTTTAAGATTTTACAAAATATAAACCCTTGCCTTTGGAGACAATACTCTCTGCACTTTTCCGATGGTATTAAATGAAATTGTGTTAGGTAGTTTTCCCACGACTGCTCCAGACACTATTGTACATTTGACAAAATTGTTTGGTCTGTCTCGATACAATGACATGACATGTTATGACTATACAACAAAGTATTGTGTATGTATTTCTGAATAAAGAATCTTCTGCAGTTTTGTGTCCGGATGTATTGAGGAAGGCAGCAAGTCTCTCAGTCATGTATCAGATTGCAATCACTAAAAAAATAACACATTTGAGTCTTGAGTCCTAAGAAAATATTTGTCTTTTCTCCAGACGAAACTCTTATGGTGAAAACCTTCCTCAAAATTTCACTGTGAGAACATGGCGGTAGGAATTTAAGAATTCCAAAGTCTTTTACTAGCTAACGTGAAATACAGACTAACGCAAACCAATAAAACATTATTATGAACACAAACTCAATGGCAAACATAGTTAAACGCTCCTGTTTGTTCTTTCTAACGTCACAAATTCGTGTTGCATCCATTCTTGTGCCTTGAATTCTTTTACATTTGCCTTGGAAGCACATGCTCACATGCTTGAGTAGCATGAATGCTGGATTTGGCCTTCGTTTGAACCGGTGAACTTACAAGCTGGGGAAGGAGGGGGAATCTCTCCTACCTCAGCTCTTAAAAGAGCTCTAAACAGCGCAAAACGTAAAATATCTCAAATAGGAAGTATTTATTCCAATTATGTCCAAAGCATGGGGGTAGGAAAAGAGAAAGCGCCACAGAAAATACGGCACTGGGTAACATATCCTAGCATTTACAGCTACCCTTCATATAATTACTTGCATGACATTTTTGGTTCTTTCTTCTTGGGCTAGATTAGCTCATTCTACCTCTCCCCCTCCCCCCTCACGTGGGTAGAGTTGAGAGTGCGAGTAGTGCAGTGGGCTAAGTGGCTGAGCTCAAACCTTGCGATTTTTAAAGAGAATGGTTCAAATCCGCTGGCCGCCTCGACTGGACTGTGTTACTCTGCCTTATTCTAATACGCGGCAATACTGTCTAACAAAAACTAAAAAAGAAAATGAAAAAAAGAAAATGAAAACAAAAAGAAAAAGAAAAACACAAAGAAAAGAAAATAGAAGAAGAAGAAAAATTATTGTGAAAAGTAAACAGATATAGCAAAGTAACTGCTCGTTTAGTACTCGCCTTATGTGGAGGCAAAACTTTTAAAAAACCAACAAAAAAAACCGGAACTTGTCACTCAAGCATGACCTTCTGTCTCCTCTGGAATAAAACCAGCTGCAAAATTCCTACAACATCTAGTAGTAGAGACGGACAAGATTAGCATCACAATAATTTTAAATCGTTTACTACCAACGGTTTGTAAAACATGATATCATGTATTGTTAAGAATACTAAACCTTGAAACTAAACATGTTTTAATTATGCAATAATTTCCTATTCAAGATGATCCAACTTCGTGAAAACTGCTGTAACTATCAACAAATTATTGTCCTCGTTCTAGGGCTCAAATAAACCCAATATTAAATCCTAGATTATTATTCTTATCGACAAGACCTTTTCTTGCTTTGAATTATCTTGAGCCACAATAAAAGACCCTGTTGCTAACAGAGCAGCATGTGTCTTCTCCAGTTTATGTTTTTAGAATTTAATTGTCAGATTTTTGTGATGAATCCTCGCTTGGACGACAAGTAGTGGTAGGATGGCTGTCCAATCGCAAATATCCTGTCGTTTCGTGGCTAATACACCGTGTGAAAAATGCAAACGATATCTCTTGGCTGGCTTAACGAATACACCAAATGGATGGAATATCCCGGCTTACTCGAGATAAGCAGATCATACTTGCTTAAGATGTATTTATCCCAAGGCGCGGAGAGAAACTTGAAACAAAATTTTTCTTTCTGCACCAGGAATAATGAAATTCGGGTGATTCGAGGGTTATTTCTTATATTTATAGATAAGTTTACTTAAAGCGTGTGCCTTGCAGTTAGATTGAGGATGTATTTCTTCTGCCGGTTTCCTATGAGTTCTGTCCTAAGCTGGAGACTGTATATCATAAAAAGCAATCTTCCTTCCGCGATCTACATATGTTTTGATAAAGAGGTCACAGAAGGCTGTCTTTTGAGCGTTTAGCTCTCTTTCACTTTTCTAGGCTTATGAGTGGTCTCAAGAACCAAACCTGCAACTGAAGTATGGCCGTTTTTTCACAAGCAATCTGATGCGAACTGTACTAAAGAAACGTTTCGTGTCCAATTATTTTCTAACCTTGATCAAGCTTTATTTACCTTCCTTCCAGTTTTCCAATTTTGGACTCATGAAAAAGAGAGGTAGTTATCCCTGAGATTTGGATTATAAGATGACGTCATAATAAGCGTTCTCTTCTGCTCGGAAATCTGCTTTTGAACTGAATAAGTAACAACCACTATATGTTGATACCAATGTGTCAACAATACATGTAGTTACTTTCTCCAATATTAGTGGTATCAGAGATGACGCTAGGGGCTAACATCTGTGCCAAAAGCTGTCTGATTTGATTTTGTCATCTAGCATTAGAGCTATTTTGATTCCCAAAAAAGAAAAAAATGAGAAACAAAAATGCGAAGAAAAACTATTTGACATACAACAAGCATATCAGTATTTCATAGCCGTATTTCTTTCACAAACAATGACATTAATTATTTTAGCATCGAGCTACTTAGAAGTTGCTTAGGAATTGCGTTGAAGTTGCTTCGGAGTTGCAAAGGAGTTGCATAGGAGCTGCTTAGGAGGGCTTCCAGCTTGAAAATTACTAAATAGTTGCCTAGATTTGTAAGACATTGCCCAACAGTTGTTTAGAGTTGCTAGATAAACCATCAGAAACCGCGACAACAATGCCACTGTTGTCTCAGTCTCCCACAGGCTGATACTCTTTCATGTACACGCAACAAAACTTAAAAATAAATTACAGTAGTATACGCGGATCCCCTTTGGAGTTCACGGCCTTTGGTAGATCTCTTTCACTTCTTCGCAATAAAAAGTTATAGGTTTGGTATGTTTATTTCTATTTCTGACAATGTTTCGCCTACTATTAAGCTAATGTTGATTGTTGATTTAAAAGGCTACTCATTTTAGTGTTAGGCATTTTTTCCAACGACATCTTTTCCAACGTATTCCATATCAAACTACAAATGTAGTATGCAATTTCTTAATAAGAACAGCCTCCCCTCAAGGCCATTTATATCCCCTTGAAACATACATTTTGTCCTGAAAGGGTTTAAAAGGACTCTTTCACGGTCCTCCTAAAAACCGTTGGACATTCCCCTAGGGGATTTCAGTCCCAGTTTGAGAATCATAATCAAGAGGAGCATGCGGAATAAAACCAACATAAAAGAAGACCTCAGAAAAATATTCCATTCGACATAAAAGAAAATGTCTTAAATTTTTATTTAAGAATAAAAAAAAATTTGCCCTTTCTTTATGTGATGCTTTGTATTCTTTCCAATAAATACTGTGCTTCAATTAATGTAACGTGTTAATGGACATTACTGGTTGCTAAACAGTAGCACAACGTTACCAAAAACTGGAAACCTACTACTTTCTAATCTTGACTTCGCCTTGTACTAATCCATTTTAATAACACTGTGGTACATTGGATTTATTATCGTATCTCGAATCTGAAATGATTCTTCCAGTTCTATTATCATAACATCTGACATGTCGAAACCTTTGATCTCTGCTTGCATAACAACCTATGACAATTCCATGGTCTAAAGTGAATACAGTGAATATCCCTGTTCCATTTCATAGGCAAGCCCTTATTCATACTTCAGCAGAGATTAGTAAGGTCATTGTCTATCTTGAGTCAGCTTGAATATGCCTTGATAGGAAAGAAACGTTTTTATGCCACTTGTTTATGTCCAGTCCCAGAGTACTTTTAGCAAGAGGCCAACGCGGAGCATTGATCAGCTGCAGGCCATAGGACTTTCTGAGAAACAGTACTTAAGAGCTGTGATAAGTAGTTGAAAGAGAGCTTATCTTTAAAACATGCTCGCCTGTTTAATGATATACACTGTACAACACGAAGTCTCCTTTGCCCACATCGATTATTCCTTTCGCATTACACAGCACCCCTGACAGCGAGAAAACCCGATTCCACACTGTCCCTACCGACCTGAGCTCTTTTATATTATTCACTCGGCTTCACGGTCTCTTTGAAGTACGGACCCTAAAATGAGGTCATTGAATTAGCATTTCTGTAAAAGAAGACAATGCCGTTGCTAGGGAGAATGTTTCGTAGAGCAGATACATAATCCGTTCTGACTAGCAACCGGCATGTTAAGTCAAGGGAAATCAAAGTACCATTTTAATGATTGCTTTGTGATCGCCAAATATGTAAATATGTATACTCCATTAAATAGATCAGGCGTTTATTATTCCAGGACTATAACACACAGTCACCAGGTCCTGCTCAATGGCACGGATTCCCTACCATGGGGGTTGAAACTGGGCTGCCCCCAGTAGGCATGCAGAGTCCAGACAGTTCATGAATCAAAAGGCTGTCCTCAAGGGCTGAACGCCTTAGGTATCCTTTGGGTCATAAGAGCTTCTGTCTCTTCAATAATAAGCAGACCCATTGGGATTCGATTTATCTTCAAATTTTGTTACTTGTACATTTGTAATCAGTTTTATAAAGCTGTCCAGTTTTACCACTATATCCACACAAAACGTACCTTTGTACTTGTGCCAGTAAACGTACGATCAACAATTCTACGAACCTGCAGATGTTGTAGAATTTGTTATGTTGTAGAATTTGTTGTTTTAAGACTGCCTCAGCCTACTTTGGTGTTAATATCTAAATCCACAAAGCAAAGATGCCCAGGTACCCGTGGCTTAGCCGAAGACGAAGCGATTTTCTGCTTAAGTTTTTATCTCAAATGTACCCCATTTGGTTATTAATGAAGTATTCGTCAATTGTAAACTGGTTTCGAGCATTTAATTTCTGTGCAAAGCGTTCTATCTTAGTAGCAAGTCAGTGGTAGTGAAAAAAACCAAAACTTTTATAAGAGTCTTTGGGAATGATATTCTTCTTAAAGTTCTGGAACTTGTTTGAGGTACAGAACAGGAGTATTGCACGAAATAGGAAACGCATTTTGTACTTAAAAGTTTGTACAAACGTCAGAGAAATGGCAGGACGAAAGAAGTTTTTAAGTACATAATGTTTTTGCTATTTCGTGCAGTACTCTTGTTCTGCAAATGTGAAAGCAATATGAGAGCAGGGCCATTGTGCCGGATGTATCTTTATCTTACTCCAGTGACGTATTCATCAAAAGTATTGTCTGGTTTGACATGATACAGGGACTGGAAACGGCCCATAACATTTAATAATTTCACGAAGGAGCCTAATGTAACGATTCGTCTAAGAGCACAACACGTGTGCTCTTTTAGAGCCCGTTGGCCTGACGTAACTATTGTCAAATCAGTTACATCTGCAAATATCATCAAGTGGCTTGCAAAAGTCTTTGCTCAGTTCTTTTTCGGAGTATTTACTAATTTTATTACAGTTATATTTATTAATCCCTCAGTTCCAGCCCCTTAGGTTGAAGTAGCACATCAAGAAAAGAGGGATAAATGTAAATCTTGATAAAGACATGATTGTATGTTTAAACGACGCTTTACAAATAGGCTACAGAGTTGTGGATATCGTGAGTTGTTTACTTTTTGTTGATCTTAAATACCAGGGTCCTCCCCTAATATCAAAAGGAGGACTGTTTTAGCCTCTGCACCCTTTTGGTAAACTAAAGGGTGCCATTTCGTATTTTAAAATGTATCAATACCTCTGAAGGATCAATCTCACGTTGTCGTTTTGAGGTTGTTCTGAATGATTCGTAAATGCATTTTGTAACACTGGCTTCCTAGTGTGTGTTTCTGGAAAATTACTGGCCCCCTGTTGCCTGCTGTTTTCGCGCCAAATATGGCTCTGTAAATATTGTAGACAAGGACAATCAGGGCGTTTTGTGTTAGCCAAGAAGTAAACAAATAAAAGTTTTAACATAAGGAAAAGTTTTGTTATCATTATTCATTCTATTCTACTACAGTAATAAACTGATCATTGTAATACGTGTACAGCACCATTAACTACACCGAGAAAGATGTTCATATAAATTGCAAAAATTCGGCTGATCCTAAATAAGTTAAGTACAACTACGTAATCCTTCTCCCACCCCTGTTTAATTACTTGACGTGGAAGCTTTTTGAAGCAACCATCGGATTTATTGCACAGTTCTTTAGACTGTAGTGCAACCACTTTTCTCTCCATTCGTTAGACAGCATATCTTGAAAAATAAAAAATGTTGACATCTGTAGACAATTTGTAAAGTCTTGTCTTTGCAACCCGACTGGCTATGACAATAATGACGATGATGATGATGATGACGATTATGATGATGATGACGATGATGATAATGATGATGATGTTAACGTGTTACAGAATGTCAGCGTATTGCATCTTCTGGAAGCAGAACACGTCAAACATGGCACTGAATGAATATGGTATCTACATTATATACATAGAATCAGGGTATGACAAAGAATCTTTCTTCTTAGCGTGATTAATTTATTTTGTGGCTATCAAACCTTCTTAATTTTAGTATGCTTTTGCTAATACAAAGAAACGCCTTCGACATCATGTTTTCTTTGCAAACTCCACTATGGAAAGTACTGCTCTAAAGACCTTCACACCGGCCGAAAGACTCAAGCACAAACATGATTGTTGTATACGACGGTGCCAGTACATAATGCTACAAGAAGAGAAAAGTAAAATAACATACTTATAAAGTATCACTGCGACGGGAGGATATGAAATGTCAGCTCTTAAAAAAATACTGGAGAAATAGAAAAAAGTCACCACGTCCCCATCCTCTGTTTTCGATGATGCTTTGTAACTTTAAACGTGTCTTGAATAGCATGACAGGCGTTAAAATGACTGTCGATATTTGCCCACTATGGACATGAGTATGTTAACATCGGGTCAGCTAGCTCTGTTGATAGAGCATACAACATGGGTCACGGGTTTTAGTCCTGGTGGTCACATATTTTTTATTTCTCTAGTATCTTAACAAAACAACATATTGTAGATAAAATAAGTCGATTTGTGTCTTTCTATATAGTCTACATCCTCGTTAAGCAATGTTGTGGTTATTCCCAAGGTACCTATTACTGCTTGATGCTTCAATGCCGGGTTTTTTTAAATATTAAGTATGAAAAAAGAATGGGTAGGTGGGATATAATCGAAACATTGCATATAAAGGAAACAGACTATTTCAACTAAGTAGTTAAAAAGCTGGCAAAACCTGTAGCAGACAGTTTCAATAATGTATTTTGACGGTAACAAAGTTTGAATATTACAATAAGCACAATGGAGAAAACATGACACCGTGCAAACTTGTTAAATCGATTTCGTTTTTCCAAACATCCTCAGCAACTGAGTTCCATTTGACATTACTCCTATGAATAACACAAAAGGAAATGTTTTATAATGTCAGATGAGAAGTGGGAATGTAAGTTTGTGACCGAGAACTCGGCTACAACTTAATTGTTGGTTCCCGGCTCCTCCACTCCTCCTTATTGTTGATCTTTTACCATAAGGTGCTTTACTTGACATTTTATTAATAATCAAAAGCAGAGATAGATCTAAAGTGGTAGTAAGGAGAAAGCCATTTAGGCTAAGAAGTCGAGAAGTCTGTTCATACAAGTGATCGTTTATATAGTAATTATACAAATATATCAGTATGGAAATTATTTAAGCTATATTTTCTCTTAAACAATTTTGTCATTTATCTGATTCAAAGTTTTAAAATTGTTATTCAAACGACGCTAAAATTTTAGCTTTTTAAAAATGTCAAAAATATTATCCTATCCAATATTGGAAATGCTATCACTATATAAAGGGATAGTTATAGATTTAGACGTTTGCCAAAAATACAAGACCTACGCAATTATAATCAAATTTTTAATTGTGCTTGTATAGACCTATTTAGCAGTAGATGCAACTTAAAATATGACGCACAATAATTTTCACTTAACATTCAAGACAAATTTTTATATGAAACTTTGTGGCTTTGATACTAAATCCGGTCAAAAGTACATTTTTATACTATAGATGAGCTGCCTTTTACAATCATCTTAACCTCTTTCAATTTTCATTTTGTGTGCATTATAATACGAGTCTTCTATCGTTGTGTATTAAAACCATTATTTTAATGAGGTATTCCTGTACAAACCGATTTATTCTTCAACATCAATAAAATTGTGCAAGTAGTCTAAGTGATACCTTTGTAACTAAAAGGGGATTACATGATGCGGATTCAAATATCTGGTCCTTCTGCTGGTAGCCCACATGAAAATGATTTGTCAAAGTGTAGTTAGCCTATTAACAGAAGCGCTTCAAAAGGTGGCGTTCTTGTTGTCAAGAAATATGCAAGATTTTCCTGCGAAGTAAGCCCTGATTATATGTTCGTACGAACACGTGGGATGAATATGAAGATATTCTCTGCAAAACTCTAAGATCTATTAGCCGAACATGGTCCCTGCACGCCAGCTGGGATTTAAACAGTTAGTGCACAGTTTCTAAATGATTAAAAAGAAAGTGATGATTGTCAGTCTTTGAAGGTTCAATTTAGTGTCTTTGCTGCAAGATACAGTGGAGTCAGGAATTTTCATATGTAGCAAAGAAAAATACTACTTTACTAAATACGGACTAATCAGTTGAGCAGATGTGTAATCACTTGTGCTCTTCAGGGTTCCGTAAATGAAGGAGCTATTATTACTAGCTAATTTAGACCAAAATCATCAACACAAATGGTCTTACTTCAAATACTTTGAGTTACACCTGTATTATGTCAAGCCACAGGTCTCTAGAGGCAATTGAAATGCATTTTCTTGCAGGAACGACAGTGGTTTAGCAGTTATCTGAAGGATACTAGACAGGTGACAACAGTGGACAATGGCTTGTATTACTGTTAATGACCCATAGGTGTATCCAAGCATCTCCTTACTACGAGTGTGCAAGCAGGCAACTTATAGAATTTGTAAATGCAATGAACAAACATGTTACTACTTTATTTCTAAAACCATAGCAAAAATGTTATAAATAAGTAAATATACAATATAAAACTTCAGAAATGTTAATAAATATTTTGGAACTATACTTTCAAATTCATTAGTAACCTGCATCCAGTCCAATGTTTGTAAAACGTAGGTAAGATAAAGAGCATGAAGAAACAATTAGCACACCTATTATCACTTACATTTTAAAGAGCAGACAACAATTTATAGAACACCAAAATATGCTACACATAATTTGAGTAATATTGATAAATTTAGCAACCATAGTGAGTGGTGACGTCATCATAATGAAAACAAAAAATTAATTTGAAAAGAACACTAGAGAAATCGGGGTTGATCCCCGTTGGTGACATATTTTCTATTTCTCTAGTGTTCTTTTTAAACTAGCATTTCAAATCCTCTCTCGTCAAAAAAATTAATACATTATTTAACTAAAGGCTGGAACGTATCTCATACCAATTTCATGAATTTTAAAGTTATCAGAATTTATTCCTTTTTTTTCTGACGCGGAAAAACCACCCCCTCCCCCTCTCCATAAGTCACAAAAGCCCACCTGGGATAAGTTTACGTACATTGAACAGGGGGTTAGTCAATAGCCGTGCCGTAATGGTATCACATCAAAAAGCAAAGATCTTAGAAGATCAAGACAGGTGCTGCTATGACTTTCATTGCTTCGGTTAAGCTGCTTTCTGTAGATACATCTAGATAAATAATCCATCGCGTGCAGAAATGATAAAGTAGATGCCATTGAAATGAGTTGCTAAAATTAATTTTTGAAACTGCAGCAAAGAATGGGTAGTAAATTGACTGCTCATATTCTCAGACTATTTATCTATGAATAAATTAAACTCATCTAAAATAATACAATTCTGTATAGGGAATCAAATTAATGTGTTTATATTTCAGGATGTAACTAATTTTATTTGTAGTTTTGAAATTATGAATGCAAGAAACTAGACCATGTTTAAAATCGACGAGATTGGGTAAACATTGGGAAGATTGTGTCATGTTGCAAACAAAAGAAAAAGCAATAAAAGTTAATACAAATTTGCATGAGCTTCTGCATAAGGGGTCAAAATCAATTTTAATTCAACCAACTTGTTTTCAAGAAGTGACAATAACAGAACCTGAAACAATGTAAACTTTCGCTTATTACCAGCCTTCACTATAGGAATGTAGGCCTCAAGTTGCAAACAAAAGAAAAAGCAATAGAAGTTAATACAAAATTGCATAAGCTTCTGCATAAGGCGTCAAAATTAATTTTTACTTCAACCAACTTGTTTTCAAGCTAGACTTTTGCTTACTACCAGCCTGCACTATAGGAAGGTAGGCCTGAAGTTAATGCACGTACCCCGGAGCAAAATCACAACTTACGAGCTCGGTCATGGATACAAAGAGAGTCTATTGACACTCCATCCTCAAGTGAAAATGTTTATTAAACTGATCTTTCTTTCTCTAAAATTGTAAACATATTAAAAGCAGTTAGTATATAAAGGAAATTGCTCAATTTGGAAAAACACGAGAGAAATAGAAAATATGTCACCACCGGGGATCGAAGCCGTGAACTCACTTATCACGGCGTATGCTCTACCAAATGAGATAGGTGACCTCAGATGTTAACATATTCTATTTCTCTAGTCGCCAAATTAGCTCCCAATCACCCACTGGTGGACATCGATATCTAGCGCAACGCAGTTGGAGATCAGACTCTCTTCGCCATGTGACTTGAACAAAGACGAACTGGCGTCCGGTTTGTCTATCTGTCCAAAGCCCATGAAAGTTTTGATGAAATTTCTTAAAGCAAGCACTTCTGCTAGTTGTATGTTTTTATAAAGTTTGCTGAAAAAGATGCTAATTGCAAACATATATTATCTCTTATACTTTTAGGTCTAAAACTTTAAATTAACTGTAAATAAGGTAGAGAAAGATTATAGCAGTACATACATACATGCTAACAGACAGACAAACAGGTCGAACTCAGTGATCAGATTTGACCTAATAGAAACATACCCAGGTATTTCAGGAGTCTTCACACCAAATTCGGTGCCAATCTGTCCAGCTGTTTTCGAGTCTATAGGGAACGCACACATAAACACGCATGTACAAGGACCTGTTTCATACTTTTAGATTTCTGTTGCAAGTTAAGAAGGTTTTCCGCAAATCGATGTTCGTTTTTTTGTGTTGTTGTTGTTGAAACGAGGACAAATGAACTATTTCCATTTTATCAATAGACCAAAAAATGACTTAAGGGACGCATTAGCGTTGTGGTTGGACTTGAAGATCCAGTTCTTAAATATATATATATTGGGGTATAGTTTAGGCTAGCCTATTTAATGATATGTACAACAGGGGTTTCAAATCGTACTACATGGGTTACTCTGGCACTACCCAAAGTATATCCGTGTATACTCCAGTAGGGACTGAATCTGTCCAGCTACACCAGGAATAAATTTATGTCTATTGTTTCATTATCTTATCTTGAGATCTTGTGCTACCCTCTATCCAACTTTGCGTGAGGTTTGGAATTGGTAAATAAGACTCATTGCCTAAAAAGTATTATAAATTCTTTGGAAGTAAATCTTGCAAGCGGTGCCGCAATATATTTTAACGTCGATGGTAAAAATGGGAAAAATGCCCCCCTGAGAAAATTTCGCCATCAGAAAAAAGGTGGAAAGCCTTAAGAAATAATGTTTTTATAGCCCTTTCACTCAATCAAATAAAAATTAATATTGGAATATAAAGTAGAAGCGCAAATATACCACACGAATTACTGTGACCCAGATTGTTTTAATTAATGTCTTCTGAGACCCACATCCCCAATTCTTTTGAGTACTGGCGTAAATGTGCGATGTGCACCGTAAATAATCTGCTATTAGTTATTAATAACACATAGGAAAAGTAAGCGCTGGATTACTCCTCTATGAGTGTAGTGGGCCCCATTTAAAGTTTATTCAATGAAATTTGTAAAAAGCCGCTGTACGTGAAAAGAGTTTCCATTACGAGTAAAAAGCTGAATCCGCAAAAAGCTTTGTTGACAGGTTTGAAAAGTAATAAAACAAGATTATATTATAATTTCGTAGCAAGTGGCAGATTTGCAAAAGTAAAGCAACGAGGTCCATATCGAAGTTTTACCTAATTCGAATTAAACTTTTAAAGCTGCTTTCTAACCTAGATTGCTGTTTTCCTATAAAACCGTGTTCTCTATTGCGTGTAAGTATTATTGTGGGCGTTCAATAAGGGTTTACACCAACATCTCTGTTCTTTATGTTTGCTACACTCCTCAACATCCAATTATCTAACGACCTCTTATACAAAGATATTCAATTTTACCACAACACTTCAATATTTCATAATATCATATTTTGCCTAGATATGATATAATGTACTTACAGTATCCAACAAATTTTGGATACTAACAGCTTCAGTAAATGCTGTTGCACTTTACGATGTACATGCTCCAAGTGAGGATTTCATTCTTCTGATTGCGCAGAAGTGACGATTAAATAATTTTTGCGTAAAATAGTTACAACATTACATATTGATACACAATAAATACATGCCAAGCTCTTGCCATTCTACTTATCCTTTTTGACGTAATCGCTGTACCAAAATACACATTGATGCAAAATAGATATTTGCCACTCTCTTGCCATTCTACTGATTCTTTTTGACGTAATCGCTGTACCAAAATACACATTGATACACGATTAGTAGCATCTGTTCTTGTAGTAGAGTCTTGAAACGAATCCAACTGTTTAAGAACAAGATTTCTTGCACATAAGATCAGTCAAGGATACCAGAGAGATACGAGATCAGAGATAGTAATTTGCTAAAAACCTGTGAAAACCACCTGTGGCTACAATTTTTGCGACGCTGATTAAAACAAGAATTAGTTCTTAACTTTGTGGTAAAATAACTCTCGGATATAGCAAGTGAAATAATGAAAAGATGATTGTCCTTATATATAAATTTGTGAATACTTTAAATGAAGGTTACAACTTTTCAAAAACGCTTTCTTCCAGGAGCCCTACTAAGTAGAGAAGTATGAAAACTTACCACAATAACTAGTTGTGATAAAGATTTGTGATTACTCCTAAATTTGCTTCTGGTATTATTTGATTTGTTTCCCTACCTCTAGAGCATAAATCGCCGCTTCCTGAATATTCCTTTCTAATATTGATTGTAACTATACCCTAAAATATTATCTTCTTAGTTGTTAACAATGAAGTACGTAAATTATTTGTACCTACTGCAAACCATTTATTTGCTCCCCACGAATTTAAAATCTATCTCTTGCTTGTATAGGTACATTCTACAGGAAATATATGATATATAATCGCAGTTAAATCATGGGGAAACGTCTTGTTCCTTGTTAGGATAAAGTACGCGCGGTAGTACCTTGTTTGAGACAGGTACCATGAAATTTAGAATAAGTTACGTAGTTCATTGGATTTTGCTTTCTTTTATTTTAATTTCATTCAATTATAATTCGCAGTTAGATTCGTACACTTTATCTGTAGTGAGTTTGAATTGAACGTTTGAAAGTTGAGCTGCCACAGAGGAAACAGTAAAAGAAATACTCTCATGTCTAACTGCAGCACACTTTTAAAGTGAATCAGATTTAAATCTCAGCTTCATGAAATACAGCGAGCGCACTGAATAAGCGGTTTCAATTATCAGTGTATGCTAGGAATAGATGACAGCATCTACGTATCTTTGATAAGCTAGAAAGATAACAGTTTCTTTCGACAATCGTAACTGAGAGCCTGTGGTTGATTGTTTCTTCGACATGTGAGAGCTATACCCCCTGCTTCAATCAACCAATCGGGAAGCTAAAGTACGAAAAACTGAAAGGCATCCAATAGAGCAATCCGAATAGAGGAAACAGGGGGCTCGTACAAAGAGGAGAATACAAACTAGTGATTTGTTGTGTACAAGTCTCCATTCAGCGGCAACTAATTATAGTTGGATCAGAACAGCGTTTCGAAACAGTAAGGCGATGGAATATTTCGTGCTCCATGCCTAGTAATACTACTAAAGCCGCCCAGATGATATAGAGAAACAAGAATGCAATATTGGGTACCCCGTTGTCTAGAGAAATAAAATAAAATTATCTAATTTAAGCCAAACTATAAAATTTTGGTTACAACTGATTTTCCTATCTTCCTGTACCGATTTTAATACATGTTTATGGTATTACTTATATTGCTGATTGCTGAAGAGTGTGAAATTGCAGTATGCGATCTGTTTCCATTGAAGTCAGTGTATAAAATGTTTAGGATGTCTTCTCCTGGGTAGAATAGAAATCATTGTCTTTAACTTGTTTTGCGTTGTACAATAATTACGAAATGAAGATGTAATGAATAAGAATATTATTTTAATTCTATTTAATTCTATTATTCTAATTCTATCTTTAAAATCATGTTTTACCTGCATTACAATAATCAGAGGATCATTGATGATGATTATTAGATAAAAGAAGAGTAGAGACACTCATAGTGTGAATTTATATAGATATCATAAGTATGTTTTTTTAAGCTTTAATATTTATTTCTACGTTTTTCTACCAAAACATTAAACCAGATGCTCAATTCCTAGTCATGTCTAATTTTTATCGTAAATGCTACATAATATCTAAAAAATAGCTATAAAATAAAAATACATATATTAAAAATAACTTCTAATTAACAAAAAAGTTATCACTAAACTAAAAGATAACGACTTGGAACTATGTGCGGATAATTTTTTTAAAATTTCAGTGCCATGTATAGTGATATTAAAAATTGTACAACTAAACGTTGCAATTTCTAAAGTTGTGACATTCTCATTGTTTTCTCCCGGCAAGTTTTGTGGGGACAACGAGATTCATTTTGTGGATACTTATATGTTAACTTACATTTTGGAACACAGAAGTAAATAAGCATAGTAACACAGACATTAATAATAATGATGATAATAGTTTTAAATAATGGAGAAGGATGGGGTGGGGGGGGCGAAGAAAGTCCAAAATGATAACAACATTAACATCAAAAACTAGTAAATTGAAGGAAAAATAAAGTGAGGAGGTGAAATTCAAGCTTAATTACAGAAATTGGTGGTAGTTCAAGGATGATGGATTGTTCCAGTCTTTGTTTCTTTATAATCTAAACATCTTTGCCATCTATTTCATATATATTTACATACACACCATCTTACAACGTATTCTTACTGTATTCACCCGGCAAAACCTGAAATGGGGACAGTAAGATTTTTAGGAAGTACAAAGCTAATCACAGAACTCTAATATTGATATTTGAATACATAATCAAGTATACTCGCATGATAACATTACAACTTGATCCAGACTCAATCTATGACCTTTATAGCCACGAGGTATCGAGTCAATATTGGCTTGGGCACCCTGTAACTCCTCTTCTACCCTGAATAGTGAGAGCCTGTAATATGCAAATGGAGAGCTGCCACCTCTTGGAATCAGTGTGACATATATATCTTTTTATTAAACTTCAATATAGTTGTAAAGTAGTTATTTTCATACTGTTTGTGTCACACTCCTTAAATATTGGCAATCATTTAGAAAGGGAACCATGCAAAATTGGTGAATAGAAGTAAAAGAAGGAGTGTACTTAAGGGGAGTGTTTTGAATCTCCAAGGCAGTAATTGCTTCAAAATATATTTCAATAAATGTATTGTTAGTAACTCTTCTTTCTCAATGTATAACGAAGGAAACGACTCCTCCTCGCCTCCTTTAACTCTCTGACCTTGATATACGTAGCCTGACATTGCTTGAGCTTTCGATTAACAGCACTAAATAAAGCTTGTTTGGCATGACAATTTGCCCATTTTTGAACTATTAACTTTTGTTTTCCGTTTTAGTCTCAATTACAGTTGTCAGCGGCAACGAGTAACAGTCAGGCCCAAACCTCAAATCCACAAATGGAATATGAACGCTATCATTTATCAAGAACTGTAAGCATTGATAAATTAGACAGAGACTACTCAAATGTTTTACTAGCAGACGTGAAGTTTGAGGATCATGAGCAATAAGTTTACAGCAGGCAGTCTGAATGGCCACCAATTCTCAGCTACACGATTTTTTAAAATAAGCAACTTGTGTTCTTGGTAACTTGTCAAGTTGCGTAATTGTCACGCATGAAACTGTAATGGAATTATTTAACTGGGTGCTTAGTTTTTGTACCAGTATGTTGGATTTTAACGTAAATTAAGAAGTGTTTCATGATAAGGGATCGTGGAATATGTATTTATTTCACTGTCTTGGGGATCAACTGCTTTTAGGGTCAACCTTGAGTATCTTAAGTGAGTGCACATGTTTATTCACAGTAGTATACTCTAAACTGCACAATTACGACTTAAAGTTCCCTACTGGACAAAACCCTGGGCTTAAATTTTCTCCAACTGTGAGTTGTAATTGCCTATAATGCAGTTGCTTATTTTAAAGAATCGTGTATCGTGACCCCTCCGTTGGCTGCAAGATGTTGTGGAAACAACAGGTTATTCAAAGCAAAATCCGTTTTGTATTATAGTAAATACCGTATAAATTACACCTCATTCTGTACATATTTTGTCACGATAGATGATTTGTGAATCTCATGTTAAGTTTAAACTCTCACTTTACAGTATCTAACCTCGACATAACATATGTCGAGTATTACACATCACAATTCTAAAGATTTTGAAGCCCTTCTAAGTCTTCTCGGTGCCTATAACGGACCCCCGCTTATACCATAAAAGAGCTAGATCCGCTGATTGGTTACTGCGGTGTGCCATTTCTTCAATCATTGAAGTTTCCAATAATTCAATATTTACTATGTAAGCAAACGAAATTAAAATCGTGTAGACTAGTACCCGTTGTGTATATTAATAGATATTAACACACGATTTGGATTCGGGACGCAAAACTGCTAAACATTTAAGGATGACGGAAATTAATTTGTAGATACGGTTTTCATGCATTTTGGAAATTACAGTCGGTGATACAATTTTGTTAGAAGTGGGTACTTTGTTACAGCCATCCGTTTTCTAGGAATTGTCTGGGGGTTTCTATTGCCAAACGTCTTTTGTGCTCCTGTTATTGCATTTACGATCACAACTTGACAATATGAGGCTGTTTGAGCTGCCCAAAGAGAAAGGAGTATCCCCTCTTCTCCAAAATCAATTATTAAGTATAAAATTATAATATATACTCAAGTGATCATCATAGTAAATGCCAACAAAGTATGCAGGGGGGAGGGGGTAGAGAAGGGGTAAGATTTCATGAGTTCAAGCGTTCCTCTGTGTGTTTTACCTAGAAGACTTTTACTAATCTTTTTGTAAGCTTTTAAGAAAATGTCAAGTTTGCTTTTGTAAGGGGTCTGTAAAGCAATACGTTTAGGCCACTTTAAGGTACGTTTTTTATTAACATGCTTCTGGAAAGTGTGTGCAGAGAATAACTACGGATCACAACCGTTCATCGTAACCTTCCGTAGCTTAGCAGCTGAACGGGTCTGTACCATTCGCTCTATGTGTCACTCCAGTTTTGTTCTGCCGAAGTAGTTATTTCGGTAGGCAAGCTTATGTCAAATGACGACCGCCATGGCTTGATTTCTCATTAAGAGTTTCTGAAAGCAGTAAAATTTCTCGCATCAACGGGTTCATTAAAGACACGTGGTTATGGGGGAGGTAATATTTATAATTTTTTATTAGATTTGTATTATCACGTTATGTACATAGTCCGTATTGTCCAACGAGACATCGTGCAAGGACGATCGTTCAGTATCTCACTCAACTTGGCATCGAGTACGTCGAGTACGGTGTGTTGATAGCCTCAAGTGGCAAATCAGAGATCTGCTGATTGGAGTCTTATTACTAAGTGCCCAGGACAAAAACAAATGTGACACTTCAGTACGTCATAGGACTTTCACTTGCAAGTCAGGGTTAAGGCGATTTTGCGTAGTTTCTGTGTACTGTGATAGTCCTGCTACATATCTATTGGATATGAGAATCGCTAAATAGCCACAGGTCATTGCGTTAAACCCCCCTACTCACCGGGGGGACAACGAATAGGGAGCCAGTAGGGCGACTAGGAAACGCGAATGATGCTGTCATCGGAGTCGTCGTAATTCGATTTGGCGGAGCAACAGCATGGCATTGTGTATGCCAGGAATTCCAATGCCGCTGATGACAGTCTTCATTTTCTTACGTAATTGATAAGAATTATCATCCAAATTATTTCTTGTAAGTTTTTCTTTACGACAAAGGATGGACAACTCCTTTCAGAAGGTGTGGTCCGCCATGGGAATGTTAGACATCAAAAAGCCGCAAATCGTTTTCAGGAATGTAGCTAACGGGGACCTCTTCAAAAGAAATAGTTGATGTTTCAAAACTACAAGAAAATTTATAATATTGGAGCTGGCAAACGTCAGAATTTAAACAACGGTCGTAGCTAATACGTTTAGTAGGCATAGTCGATGCCTTCGTGATCTTAAACATTTTTCTCACGCTGATTGACTTGCTATTTATCCAAGAATATGGAGGTGCAGGAACTGTTAGAAATATTCATGCTCCATGAACTGAATGAGTTAGAAAAATATTTGAATTGGAGATTTCAGCTGCTTTGCGGGATTCCGATTGAGGGGGCGATGGGAAGAATTATTGGTAATTGATATGAATACGCGAACTGGTTTGATTCAAAGTGGAAACTCTACTTATCTTGACTTCGGTTTTTAATGTAGTTGATAGTTTTCTAATGTCAGCATGTGAATTATCACTGGCAAAGGTTTCTCCCCCACTGAACCCATAGTAAAGATCTTGATTGCCCTCCCTAGGTGTTCCATAAATTCATAAAGAGTTTTGTAAAACTTTTGTGGTCTCTATTCTCTTACGGGCCCAGGATGCCCAATTCCACTGGTGGAATTGAGCAATTGTAGGCCACGAAGCGAGATACCTAGATCGCAACTTTTAAGGCCACGCTAATGGCGACCTATACGTAGTATAAGCGCAAACATTTGTCATTTTGGCCCAGGCTTTTCCACCCCTAGTCCCCTCCACCATTCTTTGGTTCGTATGGTCTTTTCATCTTGCTAGACGTGAGCCTGCTGTCTCTTCCACATCTAAGCGACGTTTTTCTAACATTCAAATTTCACCCATTACATGTATTATGCAGCTCACTGTTATCCTCAGGACTCCTCGTATCAGAAAACCCATGTATCGTTTTCACAAATTTAACTAGAAAAGCATAGTAATGCTAACACAAAGGTGGTTTGCTTTCATTGCTTGCCCAAGAGCATTAGTGAATCTGAACAGTTAAGTGAGGTGTGTTTTATCCCCTTTCCGGAAACAGCGTATTATCCACCTGGACTCGCATTTCTGATATGCTTGCAAACGTTGATTTTAACTACGATCCGCCACTAAGCAACACCTATAAGTGATAAAGTCCTTTGATCATCAAATATCGATCTCTTAAAAGGAGCTTACTGTGGTCTGAAAGCCCCACAGTTCCCTGTTTAATGAGAACCTCGAGTGAGTACTATGCACTTTTACAGCCCAATTTTTTCCACGTGAGCAGCAGTCGTTTTGCCACATATAGAGTTCTTGTGGAATGAATTGGGGTAGCAATATGGTGATACGTCTTAAATGGGTCTCCCAATGACACAGTACATATGTTAAGTTTAACATATGTACCCTCTTATAAATTTTTTTCGTCGCCAGTAGTGTTGAAGGCCGATGTGTAAATAAGACGGTGTTAAAACTGATTAAGAATCAATACGGCAGGTAATTGTTAAGCAATTGCCTTTTGCAGCCTACTGTATTCCACTTCTGTTCCGTTTGAAGTGGACGGCATCAAAAAAGGCATTTTATTAAGGTCATTTTTATCGGCCTGAACAGAAATTTAAGTATTCTATTAAGACATCTTGTAGCTTTAGACGTCAATTTTAAACGTTTCCATAGTAAAGCTGTCTCCATCATTTTTTATTCTACATATCACATGACATTGTTGTGTTGTACTGTATATATTTATTCTTGTTTAAGAGATGTTAAATTGTGCGAAACATACGAACTTTGGAATCGATAGGCTTATATTACGATTTAGTAAATCTGTATGCGCGGAAATGTTAAGAAAGGTTAGGAAATTACTATTCTGTTTTTTGTTCAGTTGAAGAAATGTTGTGTTGCTGTTAAAGGCAGTTGTGTTAAATCGAGTCATTATATGAACAATATGAAACTGAAAACCATTACTTCCGTGATGACTGTTTTGCTCACCTAGTCTAATTACAGTAGTTTAATTCTGTTTTCTTTAGGTATTTCCAGCAGGTGAAATACATAATAAGATCAGACTAGTTCGGGTTAGGAGCTAAAAGCACTTTGCCGCACAGTGCGCAAAATCGAAATTACTTGCTGCATCCTTAGTCAGTTTTACCATGAAGTAATTTTGCGGATGTGACTAATATTTATTTGACATTTGGGACACAAATGCATTGCAACAGAAAGTTCTATATTCTGCTACCCTAAAGTTACCAACTGGTGAAATACAGGTATCAATTTTGGACTTCGAATGGTAGATTTGGGTTGAAAAGGATAGCTTAAAGTTCTGTTGGTATTCGTAAATGTGAATCCAAATTATTCGAATCTGTAGGAAGTGGGAATATCATAGATTGTCGGATTTCCCGCTTTATCTGCACGTAAGGGTCCTGTTATCATTTTATGAGTTCATTAGCATGGTCAGAAGAGCTGTTTTCATGTATTGAACATTTCATATGTGTCTGTAGCACCTTATGGGTCCCATAGGCAGACCATTGATTTTAGATCTAGTTTGCGAATGTATTTGATTTCCTGAGCCAATGCCTAGTTTTCTCATTTCTGATCGCTTTGTTGCTGTAACTGCGTCACGTACTCATTTACGTCCTTTAACAAATGTACTAAATGAACATAATATGGTAACACCTATCATGAACACAGAGGAAATTTATCAATGTTTAACTGCTTAAAGAGGAGAGTTTGTTTTAGGAAGACAAACATATACAAAAACGATTCAAAATTTTTATGCGATAAATGTTTTCCAGACAGCTTCAGGTTTTAGATGATGTTTAATCTGCCACTATCTGTGATTCGTTTCGATTTGAGTCTTCTACATCGCCAATGTTTCTTGCGTTTAATGGCTGGGCGTTTGTTTTAGCACAAGCAACAGCGGGAAGATATAACGGAGCTTACACACCGAAGGCATCGTGGCCGACGTGCCGCAAAGGCCACGTGGAAATTGCCACGCGGAAATATGCTCTCAGACTGAAGTGGCGAATGCCACGTCGCATGTTTGACGAATACCTGCTTAGTAGAAAGAAGTATTCCTCGGACGAAGGCAATGTTATTGCTCTTATGGGTCTGATAGTTGGTAGGAGAAAACCTAAAACGAGATGGTGGTACATCTCTTATCAGACAGGGAATGTCGATTCGCACAGCACTTTTATAGTCTAAAAGAGCTTTAAACTACATCCCAAAGATGTTCTTCATTTAATGGCCATTGTAAAGCCTTAATTACAGACGTAGGATACTAATACCGCAGGTGCATGACGGCTAAAGAACGAGCAGTACTCATCCTAAGGTAATACGTTGTTATACTACATAGTTTCTTTAAGTAGAAAACTGTAGTTTAAAGTCGTTATGTAATTGCATTATTTTGCAGTTGTTTATCGTATAGAGTGGCCGCGACCATTTGAACGTCGAGTGATATTTCACGAGCATACCTAAATTGAATTTAAAACAGATATCAACTGAGTAAATCATATAATATCTATTTAAATAGATACTGCAATTCAAAAAAGGAATGTTAATCAAGGAAAGAGACAAAATTGTTCCCTGTTCGTTTGTCTAACTAGAGAACTTTAGCCCGAGTCGCTAATCTACGGTAAACCAAACCACGGGACTTGTCCATGGTTCCATGAAAGTGTTGAAAGTTGTGTACCCTTCCGAACAAGCAGAAAAAGATAAGCGGCGAGCCTTTACCCTGGTCCTCACATGCCAACCTGGTCATGCGATGTGTGCAAAGACTGTACTGATTGGCTAAGAAGCAACTGGGCGACGTGGCATGATTTTGAAAAATGATCTTGTCCGTTTCTCGAGTGGCATAGAAGTGGCACGTTGCATTTGCCGCGTGGCGTGCCACTTCGATGTGAAAGGTTTAATACTTTTGTATAGGTTCATTCCCAAGTGATATGCCACGTCGCATGCCACGTTGTGTATGCCACTTCGATGTATTAGCTCCCCCAAAGATCAGAAACGATTATTAGAAAGCGCATGGTATGCAATGATCGTTTATACGGTCCCTGTCAAATTGAGGAGTAAGATACATAGGAATAGTTTTAAAACCTATTAAATTCCCTAAAGAAGATGGAAACAAACTTTATAAGGTATGTGCCTGTAAAGATGAATTCCAAATGAACTCAGGATATCATTAACGTTCAGGACAACAAATGAATCAATAAACTGGAGGAGGTGGCTGACATAAGGAAGCGGTACAACGGCATCAGGATCAAATATAGTTCGTGGCTTAGCAACGTAATGTAACGAGACGGGATACACGTTTTTCAAAAGACATTTATAAAGTAACGAGGCTAACTTGCTAAAGATATTTCATGGAGCTATGTCAGATCTGACGGCTAGCGGTGACTGAATTACCTTCGTACCTCCCAGCTCCCGCAAAGTCATTGATAATGTACGATTATTGAAGCAAAACTAATAAAACAATTGATGTATGATATCAGCAGCACAATGAAAGCCAATTAGCATGTGGTCCCTACATTTTAATACCAAATGCAATGCCTTATAAATACGCTTGTTGCATTTTACGATTCAAATACGAGCACGAGAGTTTGATCAGAGACGTGAACAATAACTATTGTACAGTACCATGCCCCCCGACGTACGCCACTTTGATAGGATAGAATAAAGACTGTCGCTTATGCTTCTGTTTGAATATGTAGAAATGTGTATTAAATTTTGCTCGTGAACCGAGGTCTGGAACGAGAGACAAATCTTCGGTCAAAAATACCTCGTAGCTATGTTGAAATTATTAAACCTTGGAGTAAAGCAAGATTACCTAAGTGCAAACGACGTCAGTCACTAGTCACAGTTGGGTATGTAATTTGCTTGCGCGATGTCTCCCAAGCGACCGTTTTCCTTTGATCGGATAGTTGCGAAATCGATGGGAAAAGGTGACGGGAGAGCCTCAAAACTTTATTGGAAAAAAAGGTAAATGGAGAACCCAAAAAATCAATGAAAAGAAAGGTAAAGGTAGAACAAGGAAGACTTTTGGGGCAGCTTAGCAGCGTTGCTGGACTGTGGGAGGGCTGCAAAGAAAATCAAAGTTGCGAAGGGCAGGGATATGTGGCTCATTATCGTTATCCACGTAAAGAATTTGCGCGACAATCGATTGTTTCACAAAGCCTTCATACTCTTACTAATTTAGTTCCGAAAATGGAAATAAAATCATAGTGATAGTTAAAGGACAGCTCTTTCAACATGGCATCACCACACCATTTCCATTCACTCACTTTAGTATTTCAGTTACTACGAATAATGGAATGTTTCAACCGCTGGCCCAACTGAAGCCTCCCTTTCTCTAAATGTTCGTACCAGCTGTTTGCTCATAAAAACGAGTATAGACACAGACACAACGAAGCACAAAATAATAACTCCAGATATTATTAACCTTTCACTTCACCAAGATAAAAATGAAGATCGAGAAGGGAGGAATTGAAACGTAAGTTTTGAAAAGAACACTAGAGAAATAGACAATATGTCACCACCGAGTTTTCGATTTCTTTAGTGTTCTTTTCAAAACTGACATTTCAAATCCTCTCTTCCCGATAATGCTTTCTACTTTAAATGAGCTTCGGACAGATTGATTGGCCAGATTACAGTTCATCCTTGGTCAAGTCACATGGCGCAGAGAGGCTGGTCTCCAATTGCGTTGAGCTTGGCGTCGATGTCCACCGGTGGATGACTTTGGAGCTGCTGTGGCGACTAGGGAAATAAAAGTATCTTAACATAGAGGTCACCTAACTCAGTTGGTAGAGCGCACACCGCGAAAGCGTGGGTTACCGGTTCGATCCCAGGCGGTAACATATTTTCTATCTCTCTAGTGTCCTTTTCAAGATAAAAGTTATCAGTAGCCTTATGCTAAATCAAACAAATCTTAAAGATTTAAATTACCGCCACTTGGATGTATTCAAACATCTTCAAGCAATAGATTATTTGTTAATACAAAAACAGTACTCCTCTGTGCCTAATAAGAGTCCCCGGACTTCAAGACTTTTCTGTGCACATAAGACGAGCCTTGGAAGATCATCGTCCCGTCATTAACAGGTGGATACCACAAGGGTCTATTTTTGGTGATCTACTTTTCGAATTTTCAGCCATATTCTAAAGTCTTTCCCAAACAAATCTACGATTTAAAAAATAGTTGACAATGCAGGAATTTTCAAGGACTGTTTTACTGGTTTTCAGAATATTCCCCCAGTTAATTCCAAGAGTTTTAAAACATTTTTGTAGAGGGCATTGACTCGACATCAAAATCAAACTGCAATCAAATTTTCAGTATCATTGAAGATCGTAGTTTATCGTAGTCTAAAAAGAGGTTTTTGGAATAATAGAGAGCAATAATCGGTTTTGCTTGCAATAACCGAATTTCCTATCATTTAACCCCCAAAACAAGTACCTTAAAGGTAGAAAATTTCGCGGATATAGAATTTCGCAATTTTTGCTAAAAATAACAAATAAAAACAGTACGTGCGAAAAATTTCGGGACCGTAAAATCGCGAAATTAGATACCCCTAGATCTTTCTATCTTTAAGGTAAAGTCAGAACAAAATCATGATGAAAGCTGAAGATTTTACCTATTTCTTGTTGTTTTACTTCCTTTTCTAATTCTTTTTGAGAACCACCTTAAATAATCCTTTTGAGAAATATAGGGCAATTGAGCACTCAGATAAAATGTGAAAATTCAAAAATCGCGAAATTAAATACCCACGAAAAATTTCAAAAAGCAAAACTGTGAAATTAAATACCCGTAAAATGTAAATTTTTTAAATCGCGAAATTAAATACACGCGAATTTTTTTACCTTTAACATAAATAAATATCTGACTTGGCAATATATTGGAACGTAACTCAAAATTTCTCAAAATAAAGTTCATGGGACAAAAACTGTATCAAGTTCAATGAAGTTTCTGGGATCAATTCAAAAGGGATTTTTCAGTAAACCTTGCAAATTCCAGTGCTAAACAGGGGCTGTGACACACTGTTTAAGCTCCTTGCAAAAAAGGGTGAAATTTATTGCAAGAATTAAAATCATGTTGAAGGAGCCAATCAGAAATTGGACTGCCTGAATGGCTTGTGTTTTTGGACCTATCAGCGTCCATTACAACAAGGTCAATTGAATAGGCCTAGCGAGAAAACAAACTCTTTTTGCCTGGATAGTAAAGGTTTTCTTTCACACATTCCATTTCGGTCATTACGACGTTAGTACTCTGAGGAGTGTCAGACGAAAAAAAGCTTATAAGTACACAATGTTTACACTATTTCGTGCAATATTCTTATTTACTGATGACAATCAATACCAAGTTTCATTTAGGAACAGACTGTTTCATTCAACACTTACAAACAGTAAGATAAGAGAACAGATCATAAAGATTTTCGTTGGTGGCTTTGATATTAAGGCAGCATAGGAACATCATTATCATCTTCA
Source organism: Alatinidae sp. Z8VKAUB7J3 (assembly GCA_010016025.2). Lineage (NCBI taxonomy): Eukaryota > Metazoa > Cnidaria > Cubozoa > Carybdeida > Alatinidae > Alatinidae sp. Z8VKAUB7J3. Next base: position 5,447,527 of record JAAAKM020006971.1, on the reverse strand, counting down.
TTTTCATCGTCATCATCATCATCTACATCATCGTTTAATGTCCCCCTTTTTCCCCTCTATGGGGGTGGATGGGTGATGACCCTTTGCAGCACAATTCTGTCATCTACTGCATCCTCTTCCACTCCCAGCTCCTCCATATCCTCAGCAAGGAATATTCCCTAACTCTTCTTCAGCCTTCCCACCAGTCTTCTTCCCACAAATTTCATCCTCATAGCAATTCCTATGGTGCTCTCTTCTCCTACTCTCTTGACATGACCAAACCATCTCAACCTATTTCTCCAGAGTTTAGCATCGGTGCCTTCCGCATTACACCTCCTCATAACCTCCTCACTAGCCACCTGATCATGCGACCTCACTCCAGCCATATATCTTAACACTTTTCTGTCTGTCATTCTAATTACCCCTTTGAGTCTTTTTGTTAAAGGCTATGTCTCTGACCCATACAACAAAACTGGCCAAATACATGTTTCATTTACTCTTGCTTGATGTCTCAGGGGCACTCCACGATTTACCAGGAGACGGGATATCTCTTTCCACTTTAGTGTGGCTGCAAAGATTCTTCCTTTGACTGTGTCCTCTACAGCTGGTTAACAATCCAGCCAAGTCTTCAAGGTATCTGAAGGCATTCACCCCCTCCAACCTCCCATTCTCTAACTCGATACTATTATCTTCCCTTTCCAGTCCCCCAACAGCTTCTCTGCATCTTATGCAAACAAAGTCGCTCACTCTGGTACACCTTTGCAGTCCAGAGCATCCCTTATGGCACCACCTGTTACATAAGCCACAGAACAAAGGGCATCATCTAATCTATCTTGTAATTGTCTATTGCTGATTATAATTTGAACTACTATCAATAGCTATTATATAGCCAGACACAAAACATATATACCCAAATTCATCCAATAAATGGACAAACTTCCATCTACAAAGAAACTGCCACGACATATATGTTGATCTATGCACCTTGGCATATTTATCCTTGGACTCTACCCAAGTGTGCAAAGGTGTATGAACCCCACATTAGAAAATCCCCACAGTTTGACAGTTTGGAAAAAGTTTCACCCCCCTAATGGAAGGGGGGGTGTGCACACTATGCTACCTAAAAGATTTCATTGCTGTTTTATCTTGAGATTGTATTTATCCTCCTTTTAATCCAATGACAATGCTTTTTTAGTAGCTGTATGAGAGATGTTTTAATATCTTCCTGCACTGAAAGGACGCAAACTTACCAATGATGTCCTATGTCTCTCGTTACTGTGTAGGCAGCTAGAAACCTGACCAGTTAGCACATTTAATTATACTGTGAGAGGGAACTCATTTCATAAGCATTCTTGAAGCTGATACCATACAATGAAGTTAGAAGATGCCAGAATGTCCTGTCAGTTGTGTTCAAGTTCCCATTTCCTTCATTGAAGGATCTTGTCTGTGTCAGCTTTGTTTGTGTGTTGAGGTGGGGAGGTGCAAGTGCATCTGAGGCACTTTCTTACCAGTTTGATATGAGTAGGGTTTGGTTAAAGGGGATGCGGAGTGAAGTCAGAATTTGGTGTGTGTTACAAGTTTGCTCTTTGAATGGCCCAAATGATGGTGAATTGTAATCCTTGCAGCTGAAAAGCATGGGTATCGAATGCAAATTTGCTATGGGTTCTGATGTTGTAGCCTTGTATTAGCATCTTCTCCCTTGATTTAAGCTCCTCAAGAACTAGCTCAAACATACTCCAGGCTCTAAGATACTGAATGATGCTCACAATAACAGATCTATCACAGCTTGTCTCATTAATGATAACACTTGAACCTGACCCTATTATGTAACACTGTGCTGACCTATTAGTGATTACAAATTTAAAAGTTTGTTTTCTATGGGCCCATCATTGTCATCATAATCATCATCATCATCATCATCATCATCATCATCATCATCATCAATAACAACACCATCATCATCCTTATCACCATCAATACCATCATTATCTTCATTACTAACATCATTATTATCATCAGAAGTCAGAAGTAGAAGCATTGTTATTGTCATCATAATCGTCATCATCATCATCATCATCATCATCATCATCATCATCATCATCATCATCATCACCATCATCATCCCCATCAACATCATCACCACTATTCCAATCCCATTGTAAGAGTTAATAATGAAGGGAGACAGATCTAATTACAGAAGAACATCCCAGAAAAACCCACTGGTAACAAACTTGACCATTTTAGTCTGAATGACCACATTAAGGAGGAAGACGGGAATTGATGAGCATCTACATCTTGTTTAACAACTGCAGTATTGACAACAAGGCTATTACTGACCTAACATCACCAAAAATTATTTATATTCAGTGTGAGGGTAATCACTTCACAGTTTCCCTTACCTTCATTATCTGATTTCTTCTCCGTTGTTATAACATCTATGGTTTCACTTTTCTGTTTTTCTTTCTGATCATCTGTTGCATTTACAGCTGGGGTGCTATTAACTTCTGGAGCTACAACTGGGGCCATCTGTATGTAAAGTACATAAAATATGGGATGATTCAGGATTCTTGTTTCAGGCAATCAACCAATCAATCAGCCTTATCTGTTTGTCTAACTATCAGGCCATTTTAAATAGAAGATGCCTTATCTTATTGTTTATTCCTGTCCAATTAGTTAAACCAACAAAGAACATTCTTCCTTTTACTCTTTTAGATCTATTTTCCCTTTAATTACTTCAGTGGTGGCTCTCAATTTGACCTCTTCTCTATCACTTGAATTTCACACTTTTGGGGGGTTGATCAAATAACTCCAATCTACAATGATTGTTAACTAAATTTTACCAGCCTAGATACCCAGTACCTACATGCACTTGTACATTTCTCTCTGATCTTACTTTGAGTATCAACGACTCTCTTATCTTTCTTCTAGTATCAAAGACAAGTTATTTTAGCTGGTCTACACTAACTTGACAAATAGTGCCTTTGACTGTGTCATTCATTTTACCTGATCTATTGGGGTCAACATGTTCCCCACAGCCATGGCATCCTCTGGGCTTGGTTCCCCCCATTTGACACCTATCACCCCCATTTGGCCTTCTCCCCCCATATTATTACATCAAGTTCCCCCCATCTGAACCACAATTACTGATACCTCATACATATATGGTATATGTATATATATGGTAGTCGGACAAACAATGCGGAATGTGAAACCTGATATAGCTGCACTACTTTGATTTAATTACTATTACATTACATATTAGTGTAGTGTATATATACTGCAATATGTACCGGTACTACTATATATACATACCATGAAATTTTGACTGCCCAACACCATCTCTCAAAATCTTATGGACGCAATTTCATGCTTTGAGCAGGTCATAGACAAGTTTAAGAATATGTAAACAGTAAAGCATTGTAAGTTTTAGAGGCTTGTGGCACTGTATACTTGCAGGGTAGGGCTATCAGAGTAATGGAAAAGGCCAGTATTTGGGCATTTGAAGGTCATAATTTGCGACGTATAATGAGCAGTAAGAGCAACAGAAATTTGGACTTAAAATAGAGGTACTCAAGTGATCTACATTGAGAAAGAGAGGAGACCTTAGGTATATACTGCAATTTTAGCAGGCTGCAAATAAACATACTCAAAAAATGTTAGGATAGGTGATGCATATAGATCTATCAGTATGTTAGGTGGCGAAAAATATAGAATATACAGAGAGAAAGCCCAGTCTACCTTTATGATTGATCCTAAGATACGAAATGTTAACTTTTGCTTTTTTGAGATTACGAAGTTGAGGTATGATGATTACAAGTATTGAATATGTAAAATGCTAAAGGAAATCCACTCGATCAAGATCACATACAAGGAAAAGAAGATGTACACTGTTTAAAAGGTTGAAGTGAGACAAGACTAGTAGAATGCATTTTCGCATGACTTGTTAACTTTCAGAACCAAACTGTGTTAACCATTTCACAATTTTATTGTTTCAATGAGGCACCGCCATGGTTGTTGCCGAAGACCCAAAATTTTTGAAAATTGGCAGTTCTAGATGGTCAGAAAATTACCCCCCCCCCCCTAGATTTTCTTGCTGTGAGGGGTGACAGTGGTCAGTTGGTAGCACTTCAATTTATCTTGGTGGTGATGTGCAAAATGAGCCTCGAGAAAATGCAGCTAAGGAGAGGAAGGTCAGAAGGCTCTGCTTATACAAAGAAAGAACATACTAGCAGAAAAGGAAAGATAAAAGAGTATAAACAATCAACCTGGGAACAGATGTGGAAGTGTGTGCCAGGCACACTACATAATAGCTGCCTCTGATACTGATTGTAAAGTAAGTCAGGACCTGTAGTTCAAGAGCTGCCTCACAATATCAACAAAATTATTTTCCTTGGAGAAATATTTCTTAAGAAAACTGTTTTCCTGTACCATTCTTATCCTTCACATTCAAACTTCTATTTGCCAAGAGTGTTATCAACACTATTCTTCAACATTACAACTCAAAAACGTCTATTGATCATTTCAAGTATGCATTCAAAGTTGAACATTTCTGTCAAGAGGCATGTCTTGATAACTTTCTTTGTTAAAGTTCTTTAATTTCTGTCCTTTTCCAAGTGCTCTTTCATATACCACCTTTTCCTCTTGGTATCAGTGTTGCACCTACCACCCTTTGTAATCCATCTTTCTGAACAGTTACTTGCTTGCATTCAATGTACTGACTCCATGAAAAAGCCACCATTTATGTCTTTGTAGAAATTTATGCCATCCCATAGATATAACAGTATTCTCTAATCTTATTGATAATTTCCTGTAATTCCATCTCTAATGTAGCAAAGCCTTTATAATGTATATCTAGCAGATATAATTGCACATTCATCAGCACCACATCCCTTCTGTTTGTACAATGCCAAATTTTTTCAATGAGATTTGAGAAGTATCCTTGTCTCAAACCTTTTTTAACTTTCAATTCTTTTAGCTGTTTTCATTTCAAACTATTGCTGCTTGGCTACAGTATATACTGTCAGTAAATCTTCTACCTGCAGCTGTTATCTGGTATTTTCAACGGTTGCACTGATTTCCTCAAGGTTAACTCAACGAGAGACTTTTACACCATAGGTAAATGTGAAGTTGACTTGACTGAAAACATTCTAAACAATTTACCCTTGAATTGTGATCAAAATATAAAGCTCTATAATATAAACAGTCTCATGACAAGAATAAATCAATGCCAACTTTCCAGGACCTGTAGCAACCCTGCATTCAAATTTCAACAGCGATACAGCTCTAGAAGAATGCTATTTTATCTACAATAGCTGACCAAAGTTGTAAATGAATGATGTTTATAATGGTGTGTGGTGATGAGAGAGGGCAATCAGTTTAAAAATTCAAGGGAAAGTAAAAATACAAATGGATTTCACAGCATAAGTTGAATCGAAGGAAGGAATTGATGCCATTACAACTGTTGAATGAAGTGGTTTGACATGGCTAGGTAATGTTCGGGAAAAATTAGGGAAGGCAATCAACATAATTGGTATTCAAGGAATGTTAGATAAGATTTCTAAATATATAAACAAAGAAGTTGTCACAATCAGAAGTAACGGTGACCCGAGAGAAATGGTCATGGACTGGACAAGCCCTCCTAGTAAGAAAAGCACAGGCATGGAATAAAATCTACTCAGAACCATTAGTAATCATCACTGCTATCAGCAGCAGCAGCATCATTACTATCATCGTTGTAACCATCATCTGCAAGAGAAGTAGCTACAGCATCACAACCAAAAAAGCAGACACAAATTGTTTATCACAGATGTGCAAGCCACAGATATGACTCTAAAGCAGTGACAGTGTCAACACAAGTCTGTGCCCAGCAGAGAGGAAGGTGAATGATGATTTAGTTCATGAGCCTAATAAATTAAAAGATATAGCTTCAGACATACTGATGAATTCTTTTATTTGCTGCTTTGTCTTGGGGTCAGAAAATTCTTTCACCTGTACATTATGCATATAAGTCCTATACTTCAACTTATCTGGAAACTCTCCAAAATGAGTTTCCCTGGCCATTAACAAATAGTTAAGTAAGTCACACTGATCATATACGTCACTGTGTAAGATCCTTAAAGCATCAGAATGGTATCAATCTTATCGGTGGTCTTTATAGCAGTATCACAGCTGGTAAATATTGGCACTCTTGCACCTATAATAATAATCATGCTTGCAATCTCTCAGTGCAGCCCCCTGATAAGCAGTGGGGCCTTTCCACGCGGTCATGCTTGCACCACCCTATCAAAGGATGGACATTATCAAAATCTCTCTGAAACCTATTATTTCTCACAAAAATTCGAAGTGTTTTGCAAACATATCACTGACAGTATCTTTGGCCAAACAATGGCTTCTCTTTACAGCACTTCAAAGGTTAACAGTTTAGAAATGGTTTCTGTAAGTTCGTTAAGACGCTTCATCACCGCTCTGAATCTTCTACGTAGAAGATGCAAATGTTATTTTCAGATCCTCTCAAGATCATAATGGCTACTGAAAGTTCACCCAGTACGAAGTGTATTACTGGGCTTCCTGGGGTCAACACTTGCGGTTTTCCTCGGATTCACCAGGCGTTCTAATGATATAGCTTGTTTTTAAACGTCCCCATGATATGATACCATCGGAAGGTTACATGCCATTCAGGTCAAGTCATTACTTATAATGTGAACCTCATGAAGCCCAGAGTTTATGAGCGGCTGCCGGCTGTAGGCTCTAGAACTCAGAAGTACTAACAACAGCACCTGCCTAACACTATGACTGCGAATATGACCGACCGCGAACTATCATGTAGAACTTTGCAGTAAGCCTTACGTCTGCTTATCTGCACCCGTTCTTTACAGCCTGTAGGTCATCTGAACGAGTAAAAACAACATAGTGAGGCCATTATTATTTTAAATTATGGGACTTCGTCCGTATCGGTGCCTTTATCGCGGGCATACGTCCACATTCCGCCAGACTGAAATGTACAAGCTAAACTTAATTCAAGAGGAAATAAAACTATCCTTTCGACCGAATTGAGCTGTCACAAGTTCAAAGGCTGTCTCAATAAAACAGCTAACATTGCTAGTTCCTTGCCCCTTATCAGTGCCTGAATCATGTAAATGGCACTTCAAAGTCTTCAGGGTGATATTTCAAAGAACGAAAGATGTGTGAACAGAATGTGAAAGCGTTTTAAAATTTTATGAGCATGGCTAAATGTGTGCTTGAATCCCAACTGAAACTGAAATACTCTATTGAACTGTGGTAATACAGACGACATCGCTGTCCCGGGTATCACGATGAGATGTGGTTGCAAGTTGCATGGACCATGTGGTGAATGGCATAGCTATTGTTGCCGAGTACGGAAGTGTCCCAAAACGTCCCATGTGTCTTACACAGTTCTTTGTAACTCGAGTCCAGCTATCGTGACAGCCAAAATAACGTCATGAAAGCATGAAATTTAAGCTCGTGTACCCACATGGCAAACCACTGAATCAACGAGCAAAATTTGGAAATGTGTTGTAGAGTGGGTAGAACTTCTACCGGCGCACCGGCTTTCAGCTCACCTATACAGCTGATTGTAATATGGCCTACAACGTCAACTACAAATCTTGTGTGGCTGCGTCACTATTTACAAAAAATCACCCTCCTTTACTATCGGGTTTATGCAACAAATTCGTGAATTCCCCAGACGCAACGTAACTTGTCGTTGTGAAGGCAACTATTATTTATTATCACGGACTACCTTCATTTATCAATATTCAATATTACAATAAAAACACCAAAAATAACAAGATAAGATAGTGAAACGATCAACTTCAGAGGTACTGGGTAGAAAGACTATCAAATAAATACATTAGTGTTTTAAACAAATTTATGTAACACATTTCCAAAGGAAGCTGGCTAACCTCGTCAACTCTGGCACGTATTCTTCAAACGGTCTTTGGAGGTGTGTATCGCTGGGTCGACGTTTCCAGAGATGCAAATACAGAATGTAGCATCGATAATGTAAGTTTCAAAATCCTTTTCTAGGCCTTCGTATGTTCTCCAGGGTTTCGTACGCAAATGCCTTCAGCTCAGCTGTTCAGGGCCAGCTGGATGAATCCCCTTTCGTACAGTGTCCCCTCTCTTTCATTCCTTCATTTCAAGCGTATCGTGGTTTCATCGTCTTATGCAAGCAACTCGCGCTCACATGTTGGTACCAATTGGTACCAGTCCTCTACCATTTCCTGTTGCGACGCGCTGTTGGGCAATCTTGAGTGGAAAAGCGAAGCGAACTCCGACACAGGAATTGGTAATTTGCCGGTCTTTCGAACGCAAGCTACCGGCCAGCACCTGTCAATGGCGTTACGACATCTGTATCACGTAGGTGCACAATCTGGAAACGCAGTTACTTATAGAATCTGAGGAAAGTGGCATCTGGATGTTCCTCCTCGGTATGGTCCCCCCTCTCGTATTATTAGCATTACCATTATTATTATTATCATCATCATCATCATCATCATCATCATCATCATCATCATCATCATCATCAGCAGCAGCAGCAGCAGCAGCATCACAGGCCCGTCGCCAGGTAGTTGCATTAAAGGGGGCCTGTCTTAAGGGGCGGGGTTTTGTTCTACAAGTATAAACCCCTTGATAAGAACAATCTTTATTAAACCGTTAACGCTACCAATTCTCAGAAGTCGATCTTGATTGAAAAATAATACAAGGCAGGACGACATGTCTCCAAAACGAAATTCAATAAATTAAAATTTTTTAACAGTTAAAGCTTCCATATGTTAGGCAAATACAAAAGCAAGCTGATAAATCACAAGCTAAATAATATTATAACTATTACAAATGTAAATTAAGATTAAATAAGCTTACAATTTGACGGATAAATTTGATCACTGAGCCTCCAGAGACATTTTCAAGTTTTATAAAAATCGTACCTGGTAAAAGGCAAATAAGCTAGTAAAAGCCCCTACGTATTATATGTGTTTTTTTAATCAACTGGCCAAAAAGCGACTGAACTCAAACAGGGAATAACTTTAAGTTTCTAAAGCACTAAATCTTAAGTTTAAGAAGAAACTCTTACGCAGTTAGGTATGCTCTTTTTTCAACAGTTTCATAACCCACGAAAGTGCAATGGTTTCATAATCTCCGATAATATGCACTATACATGTAGTCTAACTTCAAAACACGATGCTTAAAAATTGAGTGCGTAAGTGTGAACATCTGATTTAAATAAGATTTCATGTTAAAATTGTTGATTTATTTCTCTTTCTAAACACAAATAGAAAATAGCTTAGGTACTGATTTTGACTTTTAAAGTTAAGCAACTTGAATTGCATGCATACTCCAGACTGACGTCACACGGGGTGAATATTATATTATATACATTATAATAAAAGACATACAATTTAGATGTGTAGTAAAAATCGGAAGAATAAGTTGGATTTGGGTGTAAATTGAGAATATATTTGTATGATAGTATGTTTAGTACTGTTCTTCTTCTTCTTTTTCTTTCGGCAATCTCTCAATCAAAGACCCCTGATGAGCAGAGGGCCCGACATTGAAACTACCCAAAATAAACAGAAAAATCACCAAACAGGCTAACTAATAAATAAAGGGCAGCTGGGTACCGGTACAATTATCCATGTGAAGAAGGTACACAGAAAGTTTGTCTAAATGCTACTGACAAGAGCAACGCAGAACGTTTTGGTGTACACAAAAGAGCAGAGAAAATTTTAAAGAGAGAGCCAGCTAGATCAGTACGAGACGAGTGTTGCCGGGAGAAAACTATTTACCAACTGAACAACTAATGACTATTGGTAATTTTTACGAGCTGATTTTACCTGTAGACCTTCTAATTTTAACTAACCTGTACTTTATATTTCATTTGTCAGTTTTCAAAGTCATATATATTTCTCACCTGAAACCGGTTTTGAATAAATGATGTAGAATCTGGTTCTTAGTAAAGAAAGCCCCTATTCACAAACGCAAACGTTACATAGCAACCGGCTTGTGTATTTTAAACAAACATACTTCAATAGGGCAATTGTTGGTTAATTATTTCACGCAAAGCTTGTATCAGCCTCCATAAAACAAGCTTCTAAGACTAATTTCTTAAGTCAGGAACACTATCTGTTTTCGGTTTTTCAAAGGTAGGTATTTCGACAATTTACATTAGTCGAGGCAACGACAGATTGGTAAACCATAGTCGAACATTCGATAATTCTAATCGAAGCCTATTGTACTGTAATAAGAAACTGAATCGTGAAGGTTTCCCACGTAAGCGGATGTAGCATAAATTTTGACCATGTTGTTATAAAGCTTCAATTGAAGATGTTGCAGTGTTAAGTAGCAGTGGTAATGCACAGTCTCAGTTAAGTTTAATGGACAATAATGAAATCCTCAAAATCGAAACCACCTCTTCCAGTTAATCTACCTATCTAACACCCCCCGTAAAGAGGTCCATTGTTCACTATATCATTACGATAGCGGCTAGTAAGCGGTGCTTAGTGTGGATGTACATTACAAAGACATAAAGATACAAGCTGTTCGCTCGTACTTTCTGTCAGAGTCCGGATGTGCATATTTAATTGACATAAAAAATATGACGAAAAATGGCAACGAAATTGAGCTCATCAACCTTGGATTCTGACTTCAGAATCGCTGGGTGGCGGCGTAATGCAACCAAGCAGACCACGAACCTTCGAAATGATTTTTTCTTGACACGTAATGTTTGTTTCTTTCTCAATTTTGTATTAAACGTTTCCTTACAATGGAAAGTTTGGAAAGCAGTTACGTTGACAATGGTCAGAAATAGTAGCCGTTGTTCTGATCTAAAGCTTCAGTTTTTTCATCGCGAAAAAGACGTCAGTTAACCACTATAAGGTTCTCGACTAGTTATGTCGAAATAAACACTAACTTTCGGTAAATATTTTCAGATTAAATTTTACAATTTCGAATAAACTTCGGGCAAGTCAGTGACGGAGTAAAAATTTGGAGTTTTTTCTCAAAATATCGTAGAACAATACGAGACTTACAAAGGAGAGACATTTTGTCTGGCTGGCCTAAAACTAAACCATTCCGACTTCTTTCGTACCTTAAGTGCCTAAGGCCAGGGTTTCTCAACGTCTGGAAGTATGTAACCTCCCTAGGGCTACTACTACTACCCCGATTGGCCCATAGGAATCGAGTTTTTTTCTCCCCATCAAGATTTTACAAGCACAATGTGCAATAAGCTGTCGATAAGAATCCTTACTAGGTTACCATGTACAAAACAAAACTGTAAGCAGCGTAGGTAAAAAGCGAAAATAACGTTTATATTTCCTTTTGTTTGTTCTAGTGTCTGGACGCAAGACAAAAACATGTCATTAACTTTGTGAAATCAAGATGTTTGTTACGAAATTTAGAACACCCTGAGGGGGGCCCTGGTCCCCGTCGAAAGACACTTCCTGAGACGGTAGATAGACTATTTGGTTTCGTACCCTCTTACGAGAATTGTTGTTCGTTTTACTCATTTATTGTCTCCCCCCCAAATTTTTTGAGGGCCTTTTTAGCAGTAGCTGATAATACTTTCTTTGTAAGATCACCCCAAATTGTTGTACACTGCTTTATCCTCCCTCATTTTTCAATCTTCCAGGAGGCTGAGATTGCTCCTGTCGATACTTCTGAGGAAAAAGACTTACCTGTCGACGTAGAACAGCCATCACGTGAGGAAGAGTCCCAGTTTGGTAAAGGGGTAGTTTTCTATATGAAGGGGAAAAGAGTGGTTGGCATTTTGCTGTGGAATGTCTTCAACCGTATGCCCGTAGCAAGACAGGTAAGTTTGAGATTCTGGGTTTTTTTGTCTTGTGCTCTTTTTTATCTATTTACTTATTTATGTGTTCAGCTATTTATGCACTCACAGATTTTTAATTACTCTAGTTTGTTATATTTTATTCACTGAATGAATGAACTCCGCAACTCGATGAGTTGAATGTAGTTTTAATAAAAGAATCTTCAGACTGGTTGCCGGAAATCCCATTTTCTGTAAAATGACTGATTTTGTGTTGATCCTGAAACAGTCGTTCCTGTGCACATACACCATTATAAGATTCTTTATCAACGTTCCTCCGTCCGAAGCTATAGATAAAGGTGCGCATACATTGTATAGTGGAGACAATCACGCCCCCACCCCCTGAGTTTCAATGTCAGTAATGATTTCACTATTTTGTGCCATTTTGAACGTAAAAGTTTTAAGAAAACTTATCATCTGCCAATTAAAATTTTATTTTATTTTTTTTATCTTGCCGAGACTTTTTCAGAGTATGAGTACTTCTCCCAAACGATTAAACTCAAATTTTAAATTTACTGACGATAAAGTGTGGAACAACTACTTTTCTTTCAAGACCTAGACAAAACCCGATTTCCAAACCAGTATTCACAGAAAAGCCTTTCCTTGAGGACAATACTCCTGCTGGGAGTCATTTTGTCCCCAAACATATAAAACAAGTCTCATCGCAACTCTATTACACCCTGCATCTGCTTACAAATTTAAATTCGATGACGAATTACCAACCTTTTGTCCTAGAAACTCTTTTGGAACTCTTAGACGAAACCCGATTTCCAAACCAGTACTCACAGAAAAGCCTTTCCTACAGGACACCCTGCATCTGCTTACAAAATTAAACTCAATGACGAATTACCAACCATATGATACTTTTGTGCTAGAAACTGGGTAGCCTCAATACGTCAGTAATACTGTCACTACTAACAGAATTAGGAGAGGGTCTTCTGACCCAATATAGGGGCCTATGAATACCGTAATATATTTTCATTGCTGAAACGGATATAATGTCTTACTCTTCACAAATGTTTTTAATTTTTATATTCACGTGTCGATGTGCATGCGAGTAGGTAAGTCGCCGTGCTGTGTGTAGGTAGGTCGCACAGCGCAGAGGTTGAAGGACAGACCGGCGTAACAAATACCGGCTTCTTAAGCAAACGCACTACGGTTTAGAAGTTTTACTTAGTCATGTAAGGAGAACGATATCAGTAGTTCCTAAAAGTAACTCAGCAACTGACCAGCATTTGTTCGGAAACCCGATATGTGCCGACAGGTAACAAGAGGACTTGTGTATGAAATTAGCAAAAATGTGTCTCACTTTTTACATAATACTCTGAAAACCGAATTCAACAAAACTTCAAAGCCGGTTCTGTGTCACCAACTTTTTACAGCCCGAGCGTTTTCAAGAGCACGAGTGACACAAAACGTATCACGCATATAGGTGCTGTCCATCCTCGCCTATCGTTTTCTTTACAAAGTATTTTTCCTTTACTTCAAACGATTTCTTTGGACCAGTTTTTAGTGAAAGCGTTCACCAATCATGAATTCGTAAATAAACGCTGTTTTAAAACTATGTACCAGAAACCAGACTTTCAAAAACAGATGTCTGCCTAAGGTCAGGCCAGATAGAAAAACTCTTCGTTGTTTGCCAATGGCTTCATTAAGAGACTGACTGTGATCAGGCTTAAATCAGATAGCGAAGTAAACATTAAAAACGGGCCCTACCGTAAATTATATTCAAGGTCTTTCAATTTTGTTCCCCGTGAGAATAAAAAGAATTCATTGACCATCTGATGACACCAGCTACCACCAAACTCTGCCGCGCTATCTCAAAGATAACTTATTACTAATAAATTCATTTATAAATGAACTCGAGAAACCAGAATTTTAATAAAAACAACCTGGTGCCAACTTGCCTGTTTTTGAGTTGTCTTGAATGATTGAATATCGATCTACAGTTAGCTATCAAGGATCAATCTGTTAATGCTAAGATTCTCGTGACCTCACGAACGTGAGTTACAGTCAGCCATACGCCAAGGTTATCATGAGAAATCGCAATCATGTCTGTTGAGAAATGGCTGATATCTGTAAGTATCAAAATCATGATATTGGCGTCAACTTGTAGGAATGAGCATAAAATTAAATACAGGTGATTGTATTTCATAGATTAGTTGTTATTGGAAAAGCTGAAGGGGAACTCTATAAAAAATCGAACGAGTGACTCGCCTTTAAGGTCATGTGCCATTGTTTTATGAGCTTTTCTTTTAATGTGTGGAATAAACCAACTGTGCGATCAGCTGAAGCGAGATACAATGAAACTCCCTGACGTACCGTGATACAATGGAACTCCCTGACGTACCGTGATACAATGGAACTCCCTGACGTACCGTGATACAATGGAACTCCCTGACGTAGCGTAAAGAATAGTGCAGAGCATTTATATAGATGCTTTTGTGTGCTCTTTACAACTGACCTTTACCCCGCACATCAGGCCAGTTATTAAAGTTCTATTTCTGTAGAATATTAATAGCAGTCACACACAGCATTTACGTGCTTTTGGCCATCGTAGCCACGTCCCAGTTTTACACCCTGGTACGATGAGGTGCAAAAGAGTACATATCTTCCATACCAATATTACAACACGAGCGGGACTCGCGCCTTTGCACCTCATGACCTTCTGATTACCTGATAGGTGTTCTAACAACTTGACCGCATTGAAGTTTCAAATGTATGTCAATATGCAATACGAAAAGAATTTATCATTCAAGTCCTTCGAAAAGAATTTACCATTGAAATGCTTCAGGAGAAATGTTTCACCTAAGACAGTAACAATGAATTGGTAGTTTAAGAGTAATTAAGTATCGCAAGAAGTACCACGTTTGTTAGAATACAATATTATTTTTTGTACGCAATCAAACTCAAAGTGTAAAATAGCATTAATCTGCTGATTTTCGGAGTCCACCCTTACTTTAACGGACTTCCAAGAGACAAAATAAAGAACTATCACGACCCCTTTATGCCAAAATCAACCAACTTTTACAAATAATAAGAGACCAGTTAAGCAGTCTGATTGTTATGTCATTATAAAAATAAAGCGCCTCGAGATTTTACCTAAAACCTGAGCTGCTAATAAGCAGGAGACTTGGAGGTCTGCGAGATACCTGCAAGGCCGTAGCGCATGACGTATCCCCGCGCCCTGTCACTTCAGAATTTATGTCAAGCACCCAATAAGGAAATTTGAATTCATAATATATACCAAACGGCATTGCCCTCGAGCTCTCGATCTTCTACAGATTTTAAAATGACGTTACGTTAATCGGGCTCTATGGGTGACTAGACGGCTGCAGCTAGCGAGCTAAAATGTTTGTTGTAACGTTCTTGCGTCTTTTTGTCCTGAGATTTCCACGTTGGTGCAAGTTCCATGGCACCACTGCTTATCAGGGGGTCGCAATGAGATATTGCAAGCTCGTATCTCAATTCAAGATGAGAAATCTAGGCTACTCGGAAGCTTTCAATTTGAGGACTAGTTGAGAAAGTTCTATTTTGTTGTATTAAAGGTAGCAAAGGAACCTGTCTGATATGAATCCACGATCGAACATGTTTATGGCCCGTCACTTGGAAATCGTCTACGGATATGGCAGACAATTCGGGAAGCAAATAAGTCAGTTAATATAATAAGTGTGCAACTATTCGTATACCAGGTTATCGATGTGGGGGACTGTAGATTTGCCAAAATAACCACATCAGGGACTATAATTTTTTTTAGACTATCTACATGTTTGGGACTCTCGATGTGCAAGACTAACGATTTGCCAGACTATCTCACTGGAACTGTGACCAGGGCGTGACCATAGGGGGTGAGATTACATAGACGATGTGTGACCGGCAAATTCTTGTATTTGCGTTTCTCGAGACTGCACAGTTATTCAAAGAAATAAGAGAGATTTTTGGAGAACTAGATCTACCCAGTGAGCTTATGGAAGACAAAAATTGGTGAAAAAAAGGGGGAGGAGACCGTACCCTCTTCTCTCCCGGTTGCTACGTCACTGACATTTTATATGTTTCTGTTTTATGTATTCTTGATTTCTACAATCGAGGACAGTATGTAAACAGAGACCCAACCCCGTTAAGCCCAACCGCCAAATTTGGAAACAGCACTTTTCAAGAGTTATATTCCATAGCACTTTGATGCTCCGAGAGACACGGCAGAAACCGAGTAAAATCTGAAATATATACCTTTATCCTTCAGTTTGTGTTCTGAGCCATTTACGCAATTTTTTGACTTTTTTTAAGGAAAACTTTCATTATTTTTGTCCATGATTGTAGGTCATCAAAGAAGGAAAGGAGCAAGAGAGTCTACATGAATTGGCGAAACTATTTGATCTATACAAGGAATGATTTCGACGCCGATGCCAAGAATAAAGCGAAAGATGATGGTTCGAACGGGTGTGAAACTTCAATGTTTTGTTTGAATTTGCTTATTGTTTGTGATGCCCCACTTGATTTTGTTGGATATTTTGTTACGCCGTTTATGTCGAGTGTCAAACTGACCCATCGATGGTCGACTATTACATGTACAATTAGATAATTTAAAGAAGATATTTAAGTGATCACATGGTCTGGGAAATATAAGACACTGGAGTCGAGGATGGATGCCATTGAATATAGCAGTACAATCATTCAGAGTTATTTTTCAAACTGACAACCATTAACAGTCCAAAAATTGCTAAACCAGGAGGATAAGTTAAATCGTCTGTTGTTTACCAACCCTGGAACCTCTAAAATGTTGATTTTATGTAGCCCTATTTTATCGAACAGGGTGGTTTCTTTAAGGCGAGCGCCCTTGCTCGTGTCGGCATATAAATCGTTCTTTCTTCCCACCTCAAATTTTTATTTATTTTACACGCATTCTCAAACAAATTTTCCCTTTACGGCGTCTATTTCTAAAGATGGTAGTGGAAGCCCGATGCAAGCAATAAAAGATAGACTCGTCGTTAGTCGCTCACACAAAGTGTAGTACGTTGTTTCGTCTATGCCGAATGGCGTCTTGTGCTATACGCCCCTTAGCTAAAAGCTAAAGTTTATCTCGTAGTCTTGATTTTATTTTTAAAAAAGTATTGACTAGTACAACACTCTGATTGGGAGGTCCTTGATTTACGTCTGTTGGGAGACTTCAGATTTACATCTGCTTGGTAAACCAAAATGCCCCACTTTACATAGATTTAGGTCACCGGGGTAGAGGATGTAGGTGATGTAGAGGGTGTAGGGGAGAGGATGTTAGCTAATTAGCACTAATTAAGGGATTTATGTTTGTAAAGACAAGCTGCAGTGAGTGACATTAACAGTCATTGTCTATCGCTACTCGGCCGTTTGGCAAGAATCGTTTTTAGCGTGTGTTCTTATAAGTGACTGCGTATGATCCAAGAGGTGGTTCTGCCAGACCCAGAGCGTGCCCAATAACGGCACTTTGGCCAACGCATGATAGTAGGAGCTGTGTTTCAGATGCTCTTTGCTGTTTGTAGGGGTAATGTAGGGCTTACTTTTTCTCAGAGGTCGTAGATTGAGAAACTGCCATTAAGAATTTGGCAGTCGAGGATCTGTTCCTTTTTGCACAACATTTCGAACTGCAAAATTAGAACTAGATTGATATCAGTGTAGTAACATGTGCGTGGAACATTCATAAACCCAAAATTCGGAGAAATGCTCCAATTTTAAGGTCAGTGCAGACGAGTGCTACGTTAAGCTCGCGGTGATAATTTATAAATTTCCCTTGACGTTTAGTGGAAAGTTGTGCCTAAAGGGCTAAAATAATTTTCAACTATAAAATTAGCGCGAAGTAAAGGCCAATGAAACGCTATTCCTTGGTAAGCACCTGATGCCTGAGATACAATTACCGACATGTGTGTTACTTGTCGTGTTGCTGATTTGCTGATTTGCTCTGTTTTGTACTCAAGCGTGATTTACGGGGTTGTTTTAATAGATGTGCGTACTAAATTTATACTAGAAGCACCTTCGTAAAGACGTTAAGGCTAAAATGATTACAAATTGCGCCATACTTTGGAGATTTTCCAAAGCCAAACTAATAGCAGAAATTTAGAAAGTCGCTATCGTTTATAAATTGAAGGCAGCCTTCGTGTTACAATCAACAAGCTGCAAGCTTTTTATGTCATCTCACATTTACTCACTCTTCGTCTGTTTGCATGATAAATTTGGTAACAGTCTCAATTCTGTAAGTTTTCAAAGAAAATCAAATCTATTAAAGTACATTTTTGTTAAAGATTTCAAAGATATAGGAACTATCTTTTGTTTCTGTCAATTGATGTGTAATGGCAGTCCTTGTAGGATGCAAAACGAAGTCGAACTTTTCACGTATTGTTCTGTTCGTTAAGAATTTTATTGTAATAAAACAGCAATGAGTTTATATGATAAATATGATATGAATAGGAATAAAGAATTTTATATGTGATTATTTCTTTTATCACTTCCACCGTAACTACTACCAATATTATCACCGATTACCCCACCACTACCATCACCACGATTACTATTACCACCATTGCCATTACCACCACTATCAGTAACACCACTATCAGTAACACAACGACCAGTACCACTACTACATGACCACCACTGCCATTACCACCACTGCCATGACCATAACTACCAAACCACCGTCACTGTCCCCACCGTAACCATTTCGACCATCATCATTACCACCACCATCACCATTTCCAGCACTACCATCAACCTTTACCACTACAGTTAAGTGGTATCCAATTGCGATCCGTTATATGGAGGTAATGCGAAGCATCTTACCTGGGTAAGAATTGTAGCCCGATCATACTAGAGGGTACTTAGAGTGAGGCAATTACGTATCAGGGTCATTGTTTAGTAAGTTAATGGCTACGCTCAGGGTTGCCACATTTTCCTTTTTCAGGCCAAATTTCTCGAATTTGGCCTTGTTTTAGAGACAAGTTGCCTGGAAAATTCAAATTTGGCCTACTACTTGAGTTTGGCCTTTTTTGGCCTTTTTTCAGCAGAAATCTTTAGGATACATTTTCCTGTCGTTTGAGTCAAAATACGAAACTAATCTTAAATTAAAATAAAGTACTACACACTCTGAAGTCCAACATTATAATCATCTAATCGAACAAAAAGTTATTTGAAGGAAAAGTGTTCAGTTTCTTATTATTTCCGTTTATTAAGCTGTTTTAATAATTCTGTCACGTTTTGCTAACAATCGTGGCTTGATTTTGCCGTTTTCGATTATGTTTTGTCTTTGCTTTCCCATTTTGTATTTCAGCCTCACAACAATTTAAGCCATGCTCAGTACAGCGAGTTAGCAAAATTATTTTAGTCATGAGTTTGAGCAAGGAAAGCAAAGGGAATAAATGGAAGGGATGTTATGATAATGCAAGAAAGTTTACACCTGAATGGATGAAAAGAAATCCTTGGGTTTAAAGGGCTGTAGATGGCTCAGATAATTAATGCATTTTGCTCCTTCTGCAAAGTTAATGTCAACCCTATATTAAGAGGCAAAATTATTCATCTTTGCACAGTGATAGAATGTTTATTTTTGATTGCATTGTTTTTTTGTTTTGGCTCGTAGTAAAGACAGAAAATGAAAAAATTCTGTTCGAGCTTGCTTCGAAGGCACATGATGCGCATTAGTCCTGAGCATGCGCATTGTCACTTTTCTGTGTATGTGCAATGCTCTATTTTGGGCACTTGTTAATTTGGCCTTTTTTTGCGGATATTGGCCTGATTTTGTCACGTGTTTGGCCTTCTTTTGTAACATCTATCTATCTATCTATACCGTGAGAAACTAGTAGTATATTATAGACGATGTATTAAAAACCACATTTAACCATACACATGGTGACTTCCTCCAATTTACCATCGGAAGAGATATCTTAGTTACAGTACATTTCCGACTGATTGCTCACTTGGCATCCGCCCCGCATTTCACGGAGTAGCCCAGCATTTCAGGCTTTGCTCCCGCCCGACTCTGCGTAACATTCCAACACTCCTGAAGATTATCAACTTTAATTTGCGTTGAGTTCAGTTGGGCACAGAAATGATAAGCAGAGCCAGGGTAACGGGGGTGCAGGAAAGCTGCAGATGAGAGCAGCAGATAAGAGCACTGGTCAAATTGGGATATTTTGAATCATACAATGAACCCAAATATTTTTCATGTAGGAACTACAGGATAACAGTCTCAAAACTAGTGAACATAGCCCGTGGATGATTACTCCTAGAATAGCAGTACTGTTTGTTGTGACAATTTGGTTTTTACCCCTCTTTTGCATTATCAATGTTCTCAGCTATTTATAAATACAATATGTCCACCAGACTCTTAACAGCTTCAAAAATTGATAGTATTAGAGAAGATGTATATTTCCATATTTCAATCATACAAGGCTTGTGTTCTGCGCGCCCCAAATTATTATTATGCAGTGCCTTACTATGAGTCTTAAGATTCCCAACCCATGGTATAAACCATCTCTTGCTGAATTTATGAAACATCTTGGTCGAATTGTTGTTACTGATAATCATCTTCGGTCAGCGATACATGTTTATTAATCAGGAAAAAATTAACCGGAAACGTAACTGGCTGCGACTTGACTTCTTGGAGTAGTTTGAATCATTTTCAATATATTTTACGTTACTAACAATTTATTATCAAACTGTATCAGTGACACAGCTGATGCATGCTGGACCGATGGGGGGACAGGGTCTAAAAGCAGAATACAATCTAAGGGGAGGGGGCGGGGAGGGGGTGCAACTCTATTTCTGTTGACTTTATTTCATAAAGACGAAATCTACACAGCTGACATGACAAGAAGAACTATTTCTGATGAAATTGGCTACTTAAATCATGAAACAACTAAATGTCAAAATAGTAGTCCATGTTTACTCGTGGGAGCTATTCTTTTGTTGTTATATAAAAATATTTTATATGCAATAGTTGAATATGTAATACCTGAACTGTATACGACATTACGACATCGGTATATTCATTTGGAACAAGACAGTTGCAATCTGGAGTGTACAGTAAACGTCCCGCTTTTACAACAGGCAGCAGCGGTGCGAAACAGCCCAATAGAGTACTAAAGTGATGACATCACAAAACCTTTTTTCGAGGAATCGCAATTATAACTACATCAAGCGTTAACCCTGCCACCAAATACCCGTATACAAAATATTGCTTTCAAATCTTATATCAGCTGCGAGAAACGGCTGTTTTAATATGAGAAAGACCTGGAGAAAACTATGTTAATTTTACTTAGTCCATAAAATTATGAACTGGGTTCATTTAACCAAGGTCTTAATAGGCATGGTTTGAAGTTTCAAAGGACGTTTCTCACTGATTGCTCAAGGTACGGTTCTTCAATTTTGAAAGGTTATCTATGTCAACATGAAGAAAGCACAATGAGTCCAAAATATTGTCAAATTTCTGATATTCATTAAAT
>JAAAKM020006971.1:5412531-5426142 GCA_010016025.2 Alatinidae sp. Z8VKAUB7J3 | reverse complement strand
TTGAAAGGTTATCTATGTCAACATGAAGAAAGCACAATGAGTCCAAAATATTGTCAAATTTCTGATATTCATTAAATGGTGACGTCACACTTTAGTACTCTATTAGAAGATAAATTTCATCAGTATGCACAATGAAATGACAGCAATCTTCGTTATAATTTCGTAAATATTTAAGTTCATGCTTTGTAGCTTTGATTGCCACATACGTTTTAAAGTTTGTTCATATGCAAGAAAACATCACTGTAAAGTACTAATTGTTTACAATAAAATAATGATAGATTATTTCGTCGTATATGATTACTAGTCTCCTTTAATAATCTACAAACAGCGTAACAAGTTGGAAGTCCTTCAATACTGAATTCACTTTGTGCAGAGATTCTGGTGTCCCAGCTGCTTGGAGCTATATGTTAATGTCGACGGCTGCATCCAGTTGGCTAATGTGGCGACTAGAGAAACAGAATATGTTAACATCGGGGTTTACACAGCTCAGTTGACGGAACACACGCTTTGAATATGTGGTTCGGAGGTTTAAATCCCAGTATTGACAGATTTTCTTTTCTTTGGTATCTTGTTCGGTTATTTTGTGGTGTACCTATGGTAGACATTTTTTTTCTTCTTGGTATTGTAACGTTTCTTGGGAAGAAACGAAATTTTGATATAGCACAGACATGAACGTCATCCCTTCGTTACATTTTCTGTAATCTAGGTTGTCCAGGACCAGGATGGAATGGTGCCAACTGCAGAAACAGTTCTACATGAGTCTCTAAAGGTACGTTTTATACCTTTTACACTTTTAACAGTAGCAACTGCTCAAACTACTAATATCAAAACCATATATTCTTAGTCTGGCTATCAATGGTAATTTTTAAAATGTCTTTCCGTCATCTTTTGTTGTCAGTTAAGTCCCCTTCTCCTAATAATACAAGCACCAAAAAATCTCCAGAAAATCAGTGGAGTAAAACCATTGTGAGAAGTGAACGTGCTGAGGTGACACTAATTGGTATCAAATCAGGTGAGAGAATATGTTAGAGCACTTCCCATGGCAATAGAAACTGTAGAAAAGGGTAATTCTGACGACATCGACTCGATTGATAGACGTTGGAGAGCTGACACTAGAGAGAAACAGATCACGTAAGAAACTCGCTTCTGAACCCGGGCTAGTAGATGCGAGGGTGGCGTTGGAGTACCTTTCTAAACATACAACAGTATTTAATACAGAAAGGAGTTATGGGTTCGTTAAGGTACAAAAGGGCCTTGTTTGTAAGGTCATGCTTTGGTTTACAGAATGACCGAAGCAACGCAGGTATAACAATTTGTTTAATCTAGGATTCCCAGGGAAGATCAAGGAAAGAGGCAAGACTAAGTTCTTTGTAAGGATACATTTACTCAAATGGTTTTACTATTTTATTACTTGATATATAAGAGCTTAAATCCATGGAAATAGGAGGACGATTGGGTAGGCGGTTTTTAATGCAAGGTTGGATTGTGGTCTTTCTAGGGTTGAAAACCACTAGCTACACCTGGCCCCATTTTTAACTTCGCAGCCCCATGTTTGACTCCTTTTTTCTATATTGCCCTTTCCACTTCTTTAAGTATCTTTTCCTTTTCTTGTCCTCCGTATGCTTCCCTCTTTTTCATCTATAGACACACTGGTAAAAAGCTATTGCGTCGAAAACAAATTAAGTTTGGTTGGCATCAGCAGCAGCAGCACCACCACCATTATCCTCACCAATCATCATCATCATAACCACCATCACCATCATCATCATCATCATCATCATCATCATCAACATCATCATCGTCGTCATCATCATCGCGCTGTTTGCGCATACTACTATTACTCTTTATCCCCGTCCAGTTCTTTCTGTCATCAAATTCAGGCCGCACGTTGCCATCATCACTAAGTTGGTCTTCGAATATTCTTACAGGGCTGGCAACGCTGGATGTACCATGAACCGACTCCCACTCCTTAAAATTGCAGACCAGCTCATCCTTGGATCTCAAACAATGCCCAGTATATTGTATACTGCGCTCTCTAACTATTTTAGGCACCACTTTTAACTTCCCATACAGGTAGTTGTTTGGGATTTTGTCTCTTCATGTGATACCTAGTGATGCTCTCAGCATTCTGTGTCACTCTCGATTTTCTCTGCCTATGGAGTTAAATGGAAGTTACTGTAGAGTAGAAAAAATTCTCATTTTCATTTCCGTAGACCGATAAAATCCCCCCCCCCCCCCTTCCCGAAATAGCTCATTTGCTGATAGTTCGTGATGAATTGGATATACGTGTCTTCATATCGCTCCGTGATCCAAGAAATTGCCTACGAAAACTTTTATTCTTGTCATTTTATCACCGAATAGTGTCGTGAAAGTGTCTTTGCTCATTAAACTCAGAAAACTTAGTAAGAGCAAAAGAGTCGAGTGCACCTTCCACCTCTTCTCTTTTCTTTAACCCAGGTGAAGTCTACTAATTAGCCCTGAGTTATGCCTTATTACTATGATGCGTTATGTATTGTTGATTGATTATACTGTTTTCACTTTCATTTCAATGCACGTGTTTGTCTGTGTTTAGGTTATTGCCAAATTGATGGATTCCGTACTGTCGTTGTTGATTAATGCTATCCAAAGTTCGCTAGAAAACAAGATATCACGCCTTCACGGAGAAGACTTTTCCAGGTAATGTGATACAGGATTAACACGTTTCTGATCTTGTTTTAAAGCTACACTTGCATTGTAATCGTCAGTATTGTTCGTTTATGGAAGTAATAGTTATGAAAGGTACTTTATAACGAACTAATGTTCGCTAGAAAACAAGATATCACGCCTTCACGGAGAAGACTTTTCAAGGTAAATTTATACAGAATTAACACGTTTCTAATCTTTTTTTAAAGCTACACTTGCATTGTAATCTTCAGCATTGTTCGTATACGAAAATAATAGTCATGAAAGGTAGTTTATTAGCAACGTCTCATATGTAGATGTTTTTTGAGTCCTTCGTATTTTCATTTTATAAGTGTATTCTGTTACTTTTTCTTTGTAGAGTGCTATAATACGTTTTTACGTAATGTTACCGTCTGTTATTTTGCACCACAAGTTGTTATGTCATGATATGTTACGTTGTATTTATAGTATGTTATCATATATTATATTTATGTCATCTGAGAGAATGTTATACTACGTTATGTTATACTTTGTATTCTACATTTCCTTACGTTATATTATGTTATGTTATGTTATGTTATGAAAATGTTATATTACGATTACATATACTATATTTTCTTGTCTTTTCTTACATTATGTTTTAAAAGAACACTAAAGAAATAGAAAATATGTCACCACTGGAGATGGAATCCGTGACCCACACTTTCGCGGCGTGCACTCTACTGACTGAGCTAGGTCACCCCCGTTGTCAACATATTAGCTCCCAATCATCCACCTGTGGACATCGACATCCAGCTTAACGCAATCGGGTTCGATCCCTTGTGGTGACATATTTTTATTTCTCAAGTGTTCTTTCAAAACTGACCTTTCAATTCCTCACTTCTCGATTCTATTTTATATATGTGTATATATGTGTTATACCACATTATGTTATCTTATGTAATGTTATATTGCGTTAAATATCGCTATTTTTATGTTACGTTGCATAACGTAAAACTACATCGTATGTTATTCGTTTGATAATATATTGCGTAATTTTATATTTGGCGTTGTGAAACCTCTTTTTGTTGTCTTTTCTTATTTATTTTTATTCCATGTTACGTTATGCTACATTATGTTACGTTATCGTGTCTTAAGTTTTGTTGTCGTATTTTATCTCATTATTATGTTATGCTACGTTGTGTAATCTTATGTTATTTTGTTTAACCAAAGTTTATTTATATTGTGTCATCTGACATTATCGTATGATATCTTATGCTGCAATATGTAACTGTACGTTATTTTATCTTATGTTAGATCGTTGTTCTGCATGGAATTACGTGTTGGTTTATGTTTATCAAGTTGCGTTCTGTTATCGTACGTTACGTTAACGGTCATTAAGGCTATGGTATATTATCTAATAGTATGCTCGTTCGGTCAAGGCGTCTGCTTTGAAAGCCAACGGCCGGGTTTCATCTCAGCGCTGAGATGCTCTGGTAATTCTTTCTCGCCACAGTCACGGGCATGAACCAGTCCGTGTAAGGGAAATTGGAGAGGCGGAAACTCAAGAACCCATAAACTGATATATCCGAAGTATAATGATGCCTCAAGTGAGTACCAACAGTTGTAATCCTCTTGCATCTGCGAGAAGGATGCCGTCGGTCCCCAAGAATAGGAAAGACAAATTATTATCATGTTATAACATGTAATCTTATGCTTTATGTTGATGTATGTCATACTACGTTTTTTTATCTATGTTAGGTTACATTGCGTTATGTAATAGTTATCTAATAATATGGTCTGTTATCTTCTGTAATTTTATGTTATTATTATACCATAATGTGTTTTATTATTTGGATTTATTTATGTTTTGTAATATTTTCTTGTTTCTTACATTATGTAAAGGTATGTTTAATTGTCTTTCCTAAGGGGATGTTTAAGCATATTTATAGCGGGAAAGGTACTGAACAATCTAAAACCAACGATTTCATTTAAAGAGACTAGTTCAACTGGTATGGACAGTACTAACTAACAAACTATTGCTTTTGAGACAGAAGGAATTTGCCCATTTAAAGTCATCATCATAGTTATTTTGTAACTTGACTAAATAATGATTTGTGGAAACACTGCGCCGGTTGTATACTCCAAGTTCCTTTGCAATTTCATTCCACAGTACTCGTTGGTATAAAGCCCCGTCGTTACTTTTCGATCCTAGTCTTTGAGTTGCGGCCAGTAGGAGTGTTAGACGCACTGAAGCTCTTCAGTTCAAAAATGGTTGACCTATTTCGTGTAACGTTTATGCTCTGTACTTTATTTAAGTGTTTAACCGCGTTTTCTTTTAAAATAATTTAATATTGAACCCAATGACAGTGGACAAATTACATGACAACTTGCGGTAGTAAAGCTGTACTAACCGCACTCTAAAATTTCAAGTTTTCGTGTTTCGGTTTAAATATGACAAATCGGAAAGCAGAGCAGCTGATCTATGTCGACAAAGCCAAGGAAGACGTGCAAAGTTATTAAATGTACATATGAATTAACTTCATTTGCATAATTCATGTAAGATGAGGTAAGCCAGTCAAGCAATACGGACGAACGGACGGAGAGTTTAATGTGTTGCAAACATTTCCTTGCAAGTTTGCAATGCGTGTGATGTGGTCTGAATGGTTTGTGAGATAAAGCAGTGCTTCTCAAAGTTTTTGATCCACTTCCCACTTGAGAAAAATATTAATTGACACCAAGCACTATAAAACATCAGTTTACTACAGTTTACTATGATCAATACCTTTTTATATCAATGCTCTAACTGTCTGAACTGTCTATTCATACAACCGGAGGGCTGATATTTATGATATGTCTGTAGCTGTATACACAATGTATTCAATATTCTGATGGATAACGCCCAGTTAGATAAAGCTAAGAGCTGTCAACGTGTGAGTTTGAAAACGCAAATAATGCAAATTGCCACCTCTCACCAAAGCATGTGGAATACTTAGAACACAATTTTTATTTTTTTTCCGGAAAAAATGGTGAGGGACCCCCTTGACGCCAGATCCGTGGTCTCTGCAACAACGTACTGTTATCAACCCCTTCTCTTTCAGGTTCTCCCTTGAACTTTCCTCTATTCACCACAAACTAGCCCCTAATAAAGGCATACGTAAATTAGATCCGTTACCGTGCGCAATTCGTGGGCTTTGTAGACGGATCAACTCTCCAAATCAACAATCTTCGTTGCAGTCTTCCACTACTTTTTCGTACCAGCATGAAGGGATTACATCCTATAATACATTGGTAACAACTTCTATTTTACAAAGCAAATAATATGAGTTTCAAAGAATTTAAAATTTTAGGTCATGTATCACCAAACAACTTTTTACCTGTTCCAATGTCCCTAGAACGTCTTGAGTAGTTAGAGCCGTAACCGCACATGTAGAAACCTGTGTAGCCCTAACATAATATTAGTTTTTACCATACTGATGCCCTCAGAAAATTATTGACATCGACTCGTATGGTAGCTAACGTCAAATTGTCAAGTATTTCATGTTTATCAACATTTATTTAGTTATTTCTGATTTAGTGTCTTGATCGTGTCAGGAATATCTTTACTTGCAGGTTTTATAAGTCTACTAAATGCACATGATGACAAGACAATTTTCCCCTTAAGATCATCATTAATGTTTGGCATACTTAAGCCAAAGAAAATGAGTTCTTCGCCTTCTCAATGGCCTCGTTTTTTCCTTTTATCCGGCTTTTAAATTCTTCTGTCATGGCTTTACACTTGTTCCCATTTATTATAGTCCCATTTCGCACAGACAATTTTAACTTTTCAAAGATCAATGAAAGCAAGATTGTATCATCTGCATATCGTACGTTTTCTTCGAGATAAAATTCATCTAAGCTTTTCAGTTTATTTCAAACTGGAGGAAAGCATTGAACAATGTTGGTGAAAGAACACATCCCTGTCTTACACCTTCCGCCACTATCAGCCATTCTTCGTTTCACGGCACCGTTTTCTCGACATTTTTCGCGATCGGAAAGAATAACCCTTGAACCTCAGAAATTTGGCGTAGAAAGTCCTGTCACGTGGTCGTCACTGTATATGAAGCAGTGATTTGGTTAAGTCTTGCAAAGTTGGCAACAGTAGATCTACTGATAAAACATTATGGGAATAGTGTTATTGGTGTGACTTCAGTATGGCCATATACCGTCCTTCAGGGTAAAGTTTTCCTTACACCATGATCGAAAGATCGGTCTAACAACACTAAGAATGCCATTGATATGTAGTTACTGATATAAAATTTATTCTGCTACTGAAATTCCATATATCTACCACCTTGTCTTGCTCTTGGCTGTTCCCAAATGATACAAAATATACAGGAGAGGACCTCAATGCTTGTACTTTCATCAACGGGTTATTGCGAAGTGCCTACCTCCTTATGATACCAAATCAAACATTTATCGCGTTTTGTTTCTTTTTCACTAAATGCAACTCCTTCTTTTGCAGTGCCTCTCCAATAAAACAAGTCAAGAATTCCAACGAAATGCCGTGCTCAGGATATGTGAAGGACATACAAGTAAGTTGATGGCAATAAATGTTACTGTTGCTTAAAGAAAGAAGTGCGATTGCGTATATTTTGTTTGGAGACAGAGTAGCGAAAAGTGCTTTTTGAATTTTGATCTTGTTCAGCACATTTTTTGATCTCGGAATAACCAAGTAAAAGGATTGTAAAGTGCCAGTAAAGAAACCGTAATCTTAAAACGTTAATATATTATTGACTTATAATGAGCAGTTATATAATTGATAGAGTAGTCTGTGCAACAGTACGAAGATAACCAAGACTTAATTGTTTTCTTTCTATAGAGTTTTATACCTCAGTACTCCATTAACGGTGTCATTGCTATTCAATAGACAGGTCGCTCTTTCCTGCTGTTTCACCTGTGAAGCACTTGGTTGTCACTGTTATGGTCTTGCGGCACTTACTAGTTTGATTTGTTCGTGATTCTACATCATTCTCTATTATTCTTCTCTTATGCTCAACGCTGCCACTGTCTAGCTCGTCAATGCTCTCCTATTTTTGCCCAACTCTACCCTGTTCTTATCTGTTTGGGTTGTTTACCTCCGACAATGGGTTTTGTTACCAGTTTCGTCTAGTCAACAGTAACTTATCTATAGGTACGTTGTCTGGCACTATATCTACGATTGACTATACCAACACTTACAAAAATGGAGTCTTCTAAATAAATTCAGAGAAACGGTTTGGTTTCCTAATAGCTGGCAAATTACAGTCCAACAAAAGCACCAAGCAAGAAAAAGCGCCCGAAGTAGGGCTTCAGAAAAGGGTTGCCATTTTGTGCCACTGGCTGCTTACCTTAATATGTCAAATTAAGCCGCGTACCTATATATGCCGCACCTTCAAAAATGCGGCCTAATAAAAACGCGACTTAATTGATGGCGCGGCTTGTTAAAACGCGGCTTAATTTATTGTAAGGAAAGCAAAGCGCGAAGAGGAACTGTCATTTGACCCATTTGCATAGATTTTAAAAGTGGCGTTGAGGAGAAAATAGGAGTACTTTTAAAAAGCACTATATCTCAAACTGTCCGTTGACTCCTAATCATATAGATGTTAAATCTTATCAGTAGGCTGGTGGTAAGTTTAGAGCGGCTTAGCCCCTCTCAAAATTCCTCATTGGCCACGGGCCTGTTTCAGGTGTACAGAGGCACTATAATTTAAATAAATTGTCTAAAGATTGCATGAAGTTCAAAATTACCTGTACATTATAATTGAATCCGCTTAATGGTTAGAGATTTCATGGTCCCTATGTCACAATGATGCATTTTAACCGTCTTTTTTAATTTTGATATTCCTCTAACAGACTTCTAAATATTTGGTTGAAAGCTACAAGAGTGAGAAATATCGATATTGTGGATGATATTTACACATTGGACCAAAGAGAATGGAAAAGGGATGCAGTTCCCCAACTTCTAATGTATATTTTGCAATTGTAACACGGCAACTACGAAAGCTATAGTATCAAATTTAATTGTTTTAAAATGGAACAAACATGTTGCCATGTGGGTTGAAAGGGCCCTGGATAATTGTACACGAAAGTAAAACAAAGAAAGGTAAGAAATGAAGGAATAGATAAAGAGTGTGGCCTATGTGCAAGGCCCCGTTTACCCGTATCAGGAATCAAGTTTAGTTGAACCTCTGATAGCAGCCACTATTGTTGCCAAGCTCAATTAATTGTTGTTTAGAGGTGTTAGATTTAGGTTTCCAAAATTTTACTTACGACTTTTTAAACCCTTTTAAAATGAGCACAATTTGTCATCGAGCATTATTAAGCATCAAATAAGTTACAAAACATTAAGTGCACCGTAGGTAGTCAGGTAGTATAATAAGTGTGGATGAAAGTGATAGACCAAATGAAGTCTAGAATCAAAACGAAATTCTACGCACGACATAACTTTGTCTGCTTTACTTTTCATTTGATTCACTATCCCATTTAAACGCACCATCGATAATTTTACTCCTTATATTTTGAGGTTGAACGTATCTAAATGTATATGCTTACAGGAGTTCCTACCCAGGACATGTTTCTTTAATGAAGGATTTTTCCATAATTTCCAACAAAGTGAAGTCTGTTGTCCAAAGCAATGAAAGGAAAGGGACCTTTTAATATAGCTGGGCACATGTTCAATAACCTCAGAAATGAACCCTTTCTTTGAATGTTATGACATTCTTCAGCTGATGAGGCTTGCGCCGTACAGTCTGGAACCTAGTTTCGGATTTTCAATAAGGAATATTGCTTCTGAAATCGTCTTGAAGCCTCGTATACCGTGCAATATGTATTAATGTGCAAACACTTTCCAGAAGAATTTAAAGAGTAAAATTGGTCCAATCAAGGTCATTAAGCAGAAGGAAGATGCGCACAGTAATATAGGAGAGAGAAAACAGCTGTTACCTGCAATCTAGATAAGAGGATAGAGTGCATGAGTCAGCTGGCTTCAAATACTGATCCTATTTTATAAAGTTCATTAACTTAATGGCAGCTCTGGGATGGAAAATTCTTCCCTTGTTTTCATTTTGATCGTGCCAAGAGGTTGTTATACGTTATTGCATGGTGGGTGCGGTTAGGACGTTTGCTATATAGAGAATTATGTGAGGAAACTATCGGGACCAAAACGAAGGGGCCGTGATTGGGAAATGGCTGCCATTAAAGGTACGACTGGAGCTGATACTCGATGAGCAGCTATTTTTTTCTCAGTATGTGTAAGCTATACTCCCAAACATTTTTTCAAGTTCAGCAGTTGGAGATTAAATTCGTTGGGATTGCACTGAATCCATGGCTTTCCCTCTGTTCTTCTCCAGCTACGTTCCTACGTGGATTACGATGGGATAAATAAAGTGCTATATCGTCTTTAGGAAACAGGGGTCCATCATCATCCATCCACCCCCCCCTTGATTCCTTTTAGCACTAAATTATAATTTTATTATATTAATATTAAATAAATTATCGACGCTGCCTAAAATACCTCCTCCTGTACAGAACAGAGAGGCACATCAGAACAGCTTGAAAGGGTGCCTACGATGTTGAGCTTGTAACGTTACCTTAAAATCAGTTTAACAGATCTTAATTTGCTGACTTCAATGTGCACAAGAAAGGTATAGGAAACTGATAAATTAAGGGAAATACATTATTTTGATTTATTTCAATCCCCTCTGCAATACTTCCTACAAATACAGGGTCCTACTTTTGCTGATCATTTAACTTCATATAAATTGAGTAGCGATTGATTTGAATCTCTTGTGCTCTTTATTTTTAGGCGTATCTTTTTGACACGCTCCTTTGCTCTAGCGTAGCTGAACTGACATCTTAATATTTATGTTTGGTTCACAAAGTATATCTGTAGAGGGTTTGCTAAGTCAAGCGAGTTTATTCCTTTAATAGGAAAGGATAAGAATAAATCTTTTCCACTATTTTTGTACAATAGCAAATTTAAATCCTGTTTTACTGAGGATCATCTCTTCCCAGACCAATCTTACTTTCAAATAGTTCTTAAAATGAACTTGGATTACTTTGTATTTAAGAGTATTGAATTTATGGTGTGTAAAAATAACCACATATCGTCCTAAAAGATACTCAAAGGTTTAAGTTGCGTTTATTATAGTACAATTGCCTGCCTCTATTGCCTATAAGTTACGTTCCTAAAAGTATAAGAAGACTGAAATATACAACTATATTAATGTCTTGAATAGTGCTTAAGATTCAATGAAAATTTCAGTGCTTCAAAAGCACTTTCTCTCTGTATGTTGCTTTCGCTGAACTATTAAAATTATTTATTGATTAATTGACCCTTCCCCTCTTCCTCACCAAGTAAACGGCAACATCTTCCACAAGCTTCCCTTTACTAACATCTCATCATCATTATCAATTGGCTTGTTTCTCACAGCCACAGCCATAGGAGAATGATAGTGATATCAAAGTACACAACAACAATATTTCTTAAGGAGTAAAGAGCAGTTGTCGAATTTTCTCAGCCTTTGGTTAAACTTGATCGTAGGTGCAAAGAAATAGTTTTAAGCCCAGTTTCAACAGGTCCAATAGACCATTGGTGTTTCTCTTATCCTTTCTTACTCTTGTACATCATCGAAACAGCCCTCACATTAAAATGGTCTATGATGTGGTATTCAGTAGTTTCTGAACTACGTTCATCCTCTTAACCACATAAGGCGCAGGATTTCCTGTCGCTCATCAAAAGTAAATCAAGAAAGAGATTTAAGAAGTAAGAGACACTGAAAACAATTATTGCGCCAAAAAGGTCACAAGGCGTGTCAATTGAGAGACTGTGACAATCGTATACAAATGTCTACTGTCATAATATGTAACATGATAATATCCTGAAGCTTCAGTGGTTATTGACGTAATGCATCAAAAATGATGAACGGAGCGTTTTTACTGTTTGCGCATCCCCCAAAATTGTTTTGTGTTGAAACGACAACAACTGTCCTTTCGAAGAATTCATAACATCATACCCTCGTCACAATTGTCTAGAATAATCAGAAGTCTACAAGATTTGTGTTTCATTCCAAGAAAAGTTTAGCTTCAGCATCTCTATGTAGATATGAGCAGGTCAATAAATCGGACATCGGAAATATAATTGTTATGTGAGTACGGCGTTGTGTTAACGCATCGGGCAAGGATCTTCTTAGGAATTCAAAAATTCAAAAGGAGTGTAATCTTTAGAGGGTTAACAGCAATACCATTTTCCAAGGCAATTGATCATGTTGTGGTGAGATCGGCAAGAAAGATTAGCAAGTTTCTTGTTCACACCCAACCTTTAATTCTTCCGTTGTTTCACTTGATGTGCTTGACAAAGCAATGACCTTGTGGGGAGGCTTATTGTTTTCCTCGACTAATACGACCATTGCGATGACTTATGGTCTAGTAACTCTATCCTGGATAAAATCGTTTCTGTGAGTAACACCCTTCTCGTCAGTTTGTTGTTAGAAAGCTAGTAGGAAAGTCTTTAGACGGGGACACTTGCGTCCAACCTGTTGCAGTAATATTGGGTCTGGTCTCTGATCAAGTAACATCAAGACTGGCAAGATCCTCCAGCCACAGGTTCGAATAAGGGTTGCTCACACTCTGACCTTTTACGATCGTAATTAAAAGACGTCTTTTAGCAGATACCAGGAAAAAGAAACAATCATGCATGGAAGTTTCGCAGGAGGTATGTACACACTTGTTGCATCTTTATAGAGTACTAATGGCATTGGCATCTAAACGTAGTAATAAATATTACCCCTCCTCTCCTAATAACACCTTAGGGATATAAATTCCAAGATCTTTACGTATTACACTAGAATTCTAGAATGTATATGTCAATAAGTCGCCGGAGAGTCTTTGAATGGATGCTTCTTATCGCTAAGAACGGCTATTCTAAACGATCGCAGGGTTCGGCGTCGTATACGCTTTTCAATCTGTGACCACAATCTTTTCTTTTGTACTTCACAGTCAGATACCAACTAGGGATAATCGGTCCAAAATGATACCATTGTGGCAAAGATTGCTTCTCCTGCCTATCAAGAATTCGTTTTAAATTCCGCAGCAAGTAAGGCTAACCTAAAAGATCTAAACTGTAAAGAGTAATTTTAAGTCATGCAGAGGCGATAAGAAATGCTTATTTAGTCGTTCTTGTATGTATCAGTATTTGCTGTTGTCCTTGAAGAGCCTGGAACATGTGGAAGATGTGAATGTTAATAATTTGTCGGTCATTTCATAAAATAATTTGTTTCAAAAGCACTGGAAGGAAATTTAAGTTAAACATAGTGTACTAGCTGAGATACAAGTATGTAGAAATTATGGAGCCACAAGTGTATTTTTGCCTTGCTCTTTGTTACCCCGCCCTCCTCAGATGACCCAGAGAAGTCTTTCAGAACGGAAGGGCGTACGGTAACAGGGTGGCATTTGAAAACTATATTTTGCAAGGTTTTTATATGTCAATAGCGGCAAAATCATGTAGTGGTATATGTTTATTGCAAACTTTATTTTATATCTATGGATGAAAAACTTTGTTACATCGTTCAAATAGGTAATAAATTTCGTCTCATTGGAAATACAACAGATATAAGAGGCTGATTTGACAAGGGTCAATGACTGCTACAAGGCTGGAAAGCTAGATCAATTCTATCTCTCTTGCAGGTTCATTTTTCCTATCTTTGGACACTCAGTTGTGCGCTGTGACATGATGCAACCCGTTGTAGAACTCAAGACATCGTTTCTGTATATCAAATTAATTACTTTTAAATATGTTATTGCTAGTTCGAGTTAGTAGTAAAAGGTTATAGGCAAAATTAGACTTCAATGCCTCTTTTAGAATATAAATTGAGTGTTGGAGGAGGTATAAAGTAAAGGCTTTAGATACCGTGGTTGTGAGACTTACAAAGAAGTACAAAGAAAGCATTTTCT
>JAAAKM020006971.1:5264237-5400102 GCA_010016025.2 Alatinidae sp. Z8VKAUB7J3 | reverse complement strand
AAGCAAATAGATATCGATACCAACATAAAATATACGACAGGTGTAAGAAGTGTCTTTTTCTGCCCTCAAAGCAAACCGCTTTGTGTCTATTATTAGCATTCTAACAATAGAACTTATTTAAAAGCTTTATTATGTTTATGTGCTGGAATAACATGTTTACTTGGTCCAATTGCAATTTCAAGTAATTTCTCGTTTATTCTTACTACAATAAGTTACGTTGCTATGTCCTTTAAAAATTGCTTTGAAAAGGATATCAAGTTTGAACAGCGATCTTTCTCAGTTCTTAGTTCCCTTTCGGCTATTGTAAATAAGACAGCGAGCAATCTGAATCAAAAGTTGCAATCAACCAATCGCTTTTCCAGATCACATTCTATTCAACATACTTTTCTTTCATGTCATAGTTAGTCTAGCATTGACAGAGTTGAATAAATACGAAATCGTTTAACTGATATCTTCGTTATCACAGACTAAAGATGCTCATATCTTGGGGTTGTCAAACTGAACTTGTTGAGGCTCCCTTGAATATATACTTACAAGTGCTCTGCGTGTATAAATGTGTACACGTCTTAAGATGTTCTTTATATTATTATCATATTTCAACATTTTCACCTGCATGCTTTGATGATATTCTTGTAGTGATTCAGGAAAGTACTGACATGGGATATAAATGTTGCTTGAGATAGAGTTCAAGACACAAAGTCTTTGCAATTCCGCTTTGGAACGAAATCAATGCACATACTTCCGATTTAATATAGAATTGATATTCAATATAAATTTGATGTTATTTACGTCAGTGTTTATTTTCGTTTCGTTTCCTTTTTTTCAATTGCCTTATTGCTCTTTTTTTGCCTGTGGCAATATTCTTTGACAAAGTGAATGTTTACAAAAAAGTTTACATTTCCTTTAACAGCTGTTAACTATTCGTGTAAAATCTTTATATGGCATATATGCAACGCGGATGTCAAGAAATCTGGCCAATCAAAGTTTTTCGCTTAATGTAACCGTCCGAAAACTGATTGCTTCAAGTGATCGTCCTTTCTGTCAAAGGAACGTTCCATGAAAAAATATTCTTTTCTGATCAACTATCATCAGCCAAAACACCAGTACTCATCATCAAATAGTTTTTTACAACTGCATTGTTCGAAACAATGATGTCGGCGCGATTATCAAACATCTGTCGCCCACCCCCGCTCTCCCCCGACTTTGCTAT
Source organism: Alatinidae sp. Z8VKAUB7J3 (assembly GCA_010016025.2). Classification (NCBI taxonomy): domain Eukaryota; kingdom Metazoa; phylum Cnidaria; class Cubozoa; order Carybdeida; family Alatinidae; species Alatinidae sp. Z8VKAUB7J3. Next base: position 5,398,892 of record JAAAKM020006971.1, on the reverse strand, counting down.
GTACTGTTGCAATGTAGCACCCTTACCAAAGCATCTATGATAATATAAAATGTCATAACAGTCCTAAACCCTTAATAAATGATAGCAACGTACCAACCATAAGTCCACCATAAAAGCAAGCAATGCTTGTAAAGTAAGCACGACAAAGTAAACTCAACAGATGCAATTATCTGTTCCTTTCGCACTCCACTGTCTCATCTTATAATAACACACAACTCATGCAAAGCCGTGTTTTCTCATTCGGGCCTGAACCCGCAGTACAGCAAAGTCAATACATTTTCCAGTCCTTTAAAACACTAATAAATGTAACTACACAACTATCTGCTTAGTATGGAATACAACTACCTGACATATCTCCAACACTTCATGACAAAACATCGACACTATCAAGGCTGGAGTGCTATCAAAGCTGCTACACTACTATCAAAGTGCTACACTATCAAAGCTGCATTTCACGTGACTACATTTTTATCATAAAAATATCTAAGGATAACCCAGCACCCCTAAATATATGTTCTTTGAAGGAGGCTACATGGACTATTGATTCTCTACTAACGGAATACATTGAATATCGTTTAATTTAATTACTCAGTTCCATTGCAATGAGTTGACGCTATTGTGTACAACGAAAGAAAGTTGATGATTTTCTGGGAGGTTCTTTACTTACGAAAGTCCCTTATCTGGTTATTCATTACTCAAATCTACAAAACAAATTGATATCAGATCATAAATCGAAGTGACTCGAACAACAGTCGGTGTTTTTCTTTGAGTAATGATAAATCTACCAAAATACCAACGCTTTCTATCGGTTAAAAGGCGAAGTACACTGTGACCTAAAGCATATACTCAGCTGGACATTAATTCTACCACCATCATAATAGTCATTACCACATAAAAGTCTTGGTGAATGTAAGAAATGGCATGCTTAAAAGCTTATACATGTATTTCACATAGCATCCTAACGAAGCCTTACTAGAGAAATGATTCCCTTTGCCTAGTTTTGGGCCCTCGCTTGTCACCCGGCGTGTATCAAGCCTTGCGTCTCCGACTGGTAGCGCAATTTGAGGGGCGTTGCCTTTATTTATTAGTTAGCTTGTTTTGTGGTTGTACTGTTTGTTTAGGTTAGTCTCAACATTGTGCCCACTGCTCATGGAGGATCTTTGATAGGAACTACTGCAAGAGTAACTTTTTTCAAATGTAAAAAGGTTAACAATAATGGCAGACACCCGAATGGAACATTAACGGCCGACACTCGAATGGAACATTAATGGCAGACACCCGAATGGAAACTTGGTGCTCTTTATAGCAATGCCTTCTGTAATGTTTTGGGTGTTAACATGGCTCTCCCCCCTGTTATTCGGATAGAGTAAAACTTAAAACCATTAGGACTGCATCAAGAAATACCACGCCCAGTGTGCCCTTCAGTTATATATTTTGTAGTGGCTTTGCAGGGAATGCTCTAAAAATCAAAAATTTACAGTGGCTATAAGTTATTTATATTGTGGATATCAAATGGTCGTTCGTTGAGCCTTCCCACCAGAAGTAGACAAGCGATGAAGGCTACAGAAGCTTGTTAGTTTGTAGACAGTTTGTTATCTTGTTTTCTTAAAAAAGGTAACCTTAAAGACTGATAATCTCTTGGTGTACTGCTTTGACCTATTTTAATGTAGTTAGCTTAACTGCCCGGAATAGCTCTGTCGTCAGTCATTTTTTCACATTTGTCAAATTGCATGGGAGTTTCTTGTCTATTGATTATCTTTGATTATTTTAAACTGCATATGTTTAAAATAGACTCACGATACAAATAAAATTAACGAAACAGGCCACGATTTTCTTTCATGTTATGTAAGCACGTTCACGTGAGTTCTAGGTCCAAAATATCACATATCAGTTCATTCGATGACCACCTGCCCCTTGTCTGAAAGTATATGTCAGTCAAAGTCAGTACTGGTAAGAAGAGGAAGAAAGGATGGGTAAAGGCAGTAGGAGTCTTCCTTTTCTGTTATCCAGCCATATCTGAAAAGTATGAGCGCCATTCTCCAACCGTGGCTTTCCCCTGCATTGCTGGTAGTCATTTCTCCGACTTTAAGGAAGGAATGCTGAGTAAACCTTGGCACTTTAACCTTGAATCGAACTGTAAGACACGTCCGGGAACACTGGACCACCATACGTCTTGATACTACAGTAGCAAAATTGTTTGCTTTATTTCCATCTTTTAAGGTCATGCAAAGTGGACAGTTGCAATACATTAAGATACCCCAGAACGCACAGATAGCTATCAACCCACAAACAGGGCAGCCAATCGTGCAGTTAATACCAACAACGCAAGCATCCCAACAACAGGTACGCTCGCTACAAACGACAGGAGGCCATCAAGTGCAAGATTCGCCGAGCCATCAGTCTCAGCAATCACCGCAGCAGCAGCCGCAATCCGATGTCAGTTATACGCAGGTGAGTAACTAGGTGTTTCTCGCGGGTAGGCGTTTCCTTGGCGAGGGTATGGCTCTAAATTCGCTTAATCTTGGTTACACTAGGCGATAACTAGCGAAAATTGGCTAGTGAGAACCCAATTCTAAAAGTTTAACGCTAGTTTTCGCATTCGCAGTCTCATTCTCGCATGGTAATGAGAGGCAAACGAGTATTAGAGCCAAACCGTAGTATGTAAATGCGTAATTACCAAGGAACACAAACTAGGGGAACAAGCCCATACCTATTATTTTCGCTCTTGCACCGTTAGGGCGTTAAAACTGCAGTTACATGCATGTTATACGGGAGCAATTAGGAGCAGTGGTTATACCTCCGCATTAAAATCTTCCGCATCCCAATCGTGAAAAGGTAGTAGTTGGTTATCGACATCTCTCCTGCTCCATTGACTCTGTAAGTTAATGGAGCTTTGCAAATAATTTTGAAAAATATAGGGGAGAGGAAGCCACATCGAGCAAGCAGCAAAAATTATTAGCATTGTACTAAACAAATGCTTAGTTTCAGTTGTTTTTATGATATATAGTTTTGAAAGGAATCGTACTTTTTTGCGCGAGTGTTTCTCAAGATTATAAAGCAAACAGAGAGGACTGATGGCCTTGAAGACTCGACCTTGTACAAAATGTTTCTTCATATGGTTGGCTTTTCTGTAATCAGCTCTTTTATCAACGTTCATTTCTTCTTCTTTTTGTGCTTAGATTTACCATATTCAACAGTCGGGCGGTGTTGTAGGAGGAGCTACCCAACCGATATACATCACAACGCATACAGATCTCCAACAAGCGAATGGGCAAGACGGCCAAACGACAGAGTAGTCTGATTCGCTGAAAGAAATTCAATACCTTAACATTGCCGAAGATCTCTTTACGACGCGCGTGAACAAAGAATGACTAGTGTGCCACAATCGTGAAGGTTGGCGCATGGGCAGAATGAAGTTGACAGCATATTTCAAAGAGATAGCAAGAACAGGTTGACATAACTGAGATATGGGAAGGCATAACGTGAAATATGAGATATAATGTGACCCTAAGCCATTTCAGTGTGTTAACCTTAACCTCTGGTATGTTAAGGTGAAATCTTGATACAAAGATGATAGTGCGCCATAAAGTGTACTCTTCCCGTTACCCACATTTGTCGCAGAAAACTTTAATGTCTACCAACGGTGTCGACATCTATTACAAGCCCCTTACACAACCGTCTGCCATCAGCCATTTCTAATCCCTGTTTTTTGGTCTTAATAGCGTCAGGTATTCATCCATGTAAGTCCCAGACCGCTTACGAGAGCTTTTGAAGTTGAACTTCGATATGCAATGTGTCTTTGCCGTCGTAACTATCTCCTTAGGAGTTCATCTTTCATCCTAGGGATGCCATGGAATCAGAAATTTCACTTCTCTCACTACTTTCCATATTTTTTTATATTGATCTGCGACACTTGATGATGATTTAACTTTAGGATTTTCTCCAAATACTGTTGAGTGTATAGTTGTTGAAATGTAAAATTTGATAGTAACAGAGCAATATCTTTAGAGCAATAGTTTTAGTTAAATAATACCTTACGTTGGTATAAAAGACGTCTACGGGCACATGCCAATATGGCCAAATGCCCAGGACATGTCTACGGTAGCCCTGGCATTTAGATAGCGAAGATAAAGATAACGTCAGCACTTATCTTGTCGATCTACCCTTTTCGAGATTATCCTCACAATTAGATTTTAAAATGGACTGAGCATAACTGAAGCTGATAGGAAAATAACCGATATTCATAATAGTGTGGTAAGTAGACAATACCCGAACATGTCAACGATACACATGTCGGGATGGTCATGAAAGAAATACGTAACCCGTAGCTAACCACAGAATAGAGAAAAAACAGATAAGACACAAAATGTGGGCATTCTTTGAAGTTGTTGAAAGGAGATTTTACTATTTCAGAGTTACGAAACTTCGTTTTCATTATGAAGCTTATTTCCTACTAACTGCTTTGTTGTTTGCTTTACCTATGGTAAGGTTATGTTGCCATTTTGGAAATCTATGAAAAAGCACCAAGGATTCGATTTTTGTCATTAATGCAGTTTACAGAACAGTTATACCATGTTTTTTATGATCTAATACATACCTTTTAAGGCATATTTTGTCATTGATGAGGCTTTAGTATGTGCAACGTTCTACACATAGTCGTAGTTGCTCTGTCTCGTGTGGCAAATTTAAAACAGTATTTGTTGATGAGTTACGTCAGTAGCTAACACCACTGGCCTTGCTTGCAGAGTCTATTTTTCGCACATGCGCAGGATGCCTTGAGTATTACAGAAGTGTCAACTGTTCCTTCTGTTTTTTCTCTATTCTGCGACTTGACTTCGGTAGAAAAGTAAATGGAAACATTTATCATAGCTTTCCGTTGGACAGACTAATACAACCTTAATTAAGCTAAAGTAGCCCTCAGAGCCCTTACAATCTGCATTTAATTCTACGCAAGAGAAACACGCCATATCGAGTGCCTCGTAGCATCATCATACTTTTGCTAGGGTCCCTATTTCGACGTATAGATTCGGACTTCCAAGTTCGTATTCGTCCTGACTTAATTTCAACATCAAAAGTTTTTCCATTCGTATCTTATGTATTCGGCACTCATTTAATTTGATAGAGTAATATTGCCCTAAGAATGTTCATTCCGATCACAGAAAATTTATGGTATCTTAAAACTTGTTTTAAGATCATGTGTAATTTTAGTTTTATTAACCGTGCTGCCCTGTGGACGTTATTTTTTGTAAACGCTCACAACGCACCCAACCCCTTTTAGATTTGTTGTTAACCATTTAAGCAAGCGTTCTTCCAATTCTTGCAAACCGTCTCCCCTGGAGGATGTTAAAAATTCAATACCTGTATTCAAGATGTTAATGATTTGTCTGAACAATCCGCCGTAACCTTTTCAAGGAATTAGGACGAAATGAAGGAGAAAGAAGTTGAAAGCTAACGTTGACAACCATGGAAATATAGTGGTTCCTTCGTGGCTTGAATACAAGAAGGTGTTTATAACGACGACGGCGACGACGACCATGACTACGGCCATGACGACGACGACGTCGACGAATGCGAATCCGCTTACCGATATTCAGGATTAGACCAGACGCCAAATTTGGGAGCCCTCTGCAACTAGTCGATGTCAAACTTCGTTGCCCTCGGATGTGTCAAAATTTTCTTAGTCTGTCCTGAGCATATGTTGATTTATTAACCATGACTATTTTAAAACTCTTACAATAATTTCTCCACCATTAATTTATCTTGTAACAAAACCCCACTAAAGTTCGAAGAACTTGTATAATATTGTATATTTTGTAGATATAAATATGGCATTTGATGAGGGAAACATAATGTTTGCATTGCATTTATGACTCTGCTTTTGATTTGGATCTTTATGTACCTCTGCAAGACTTACATTAGTATACCTGAGCATTTTTAAATCGATCAACTTTCGAAAGGCTCTTACCGATAAGCGTACAATCACTTCATGTTTATTTTGCGAACTCCTCCACTCTGTTATTTCACCTTCTCTCTTATAAGAATGTTAAATGATGAGGCGACTAATTGATTGTGAGAAGCGTTCCCTGCTAACGTCAAGACTACAAAGCACTTGGTCGCAACTGTTTATCAGGCGAATCGGTATTAATCACCAGAAGAAACTTCTGATGTGGCATTTTCTTTCCGACGATTCTTTAGAAAAATCCGTCAAAGAACTGAACAATGAAACAGGATCCAAATTTAAAGAATGTTAAGTACCGATAACATGAAATCCTACCATATAAACCGTATTGTTTTTTATCCGCATTCTATTGTACAGTATGCTACAAAAAGTGTGCCAGAGTGCCCACTGTTTATCCGATGTTTTACTTGAGAGACTACCACCAAGTAAATAGGACAGCAAAGGAGCGCCCCTGACCACAGTTCAGCCGCCATGCTAACTGAAATCTGGTTCGTAATGAAATGAAAAAGCGTTTTTAAGAAGACGTTTTAAGTGGTCCTTGCTTTGCGATTGTTTCGCATCTCTATTTTTTATCGCAATCTAAATTGTTACACACTTCCGAGGAAATTGTTTCATCCTACAAAAAAGCCAAATGGAAAGAAACATGGTAATGAGCAGGCGTATGAAATCTATAAGCGAGAAGCAGATGAAGTTTGCTTATGTTTGTTCTGCTTCTGACAAGAAAAATCTTTGTTTAAACCAGAAAACCGTGCAGTCAAGAGTGGTTCTTTCAGAAACCGAACTCTCACTTTATTTCTAAGCATTTTATAGAAGCGGTAACCCTTGTTCCTAGGGGAAGCACGTACCCAAATGGAAGAGAGGGAGGAAAGGTTGGAATTTTGTACCGCGACCTTCCTATTACTTCAGTAGCACACGCTTTCTACTTTGCCGCTTCATTCCACTGCTACCGCGTTTTTAAAGATGAGCGATATCGTGCCCTGGGGTCGAAAACGCTTCTCGGTCATTTGGCTAGGATCATGTGTTGTTCTCTTCCGTGACAGACGGTCCTACTGGGCGGTTGAGCTTGGTTTATGGCTTGCTTCTCTGCCCGGTAGCCTAAATTGAAGGGCGTAGCCCTTGAACGCCCCAGCTTTACTTTATTAGTTAGTCAGTTGTAGTGGTTGTAAGAAGCACGTAAAAGAAGAATCAAGGTGTAACGTGGATCATTCTCTCTTTCACAAATCTACTCAGGTTTATATACAGAGGAACTGATTGACAGTTGTCAGAGCGAGGCTAAGTGCCGATTAGGAGGCTAATACAGAACACTACACCTGTTTGATGGTTTTTCTTTTTATTTAGGGTACTTTCAATGTCGGGCCCACTGCTCATCAGGGGTCTTTGATTGGGAGACTGCCGAAAACGCTTGTCGGCCTTTCGGCAAGGATTGGGTATCGTATCTGTTCTCATTGATGACGAACTCCTCCCATGATCCCTGAGGGGCGGTCCTACTGGGCGTTTGAGCCTGCCTCATGGCTCTGTGCGGTAGCCTAAATTGAGGGGCGTTGCCCTTGGACGCCCCAGCTGCCTTTTATTTTTAGTTGGCTTGTTCGATGGTGTCTCCGCTTTATTTATGGTAGTTTCAAAATCCGATCCATTGCTCATCAGGGAACTTCGATTGAAAGGCTGCCGAAAACACTTGTTATGGGGACGATATTTGTTGAGATACATCAGAATTTTATTGTCTGTTTCTGTTAAATGTGAGTAGGGGGTTGAGGGGAAGGGCGAAAATGTAGCCATTTGAACAATGAGGAAGCAGCAAAACAAAAGCGTTGGAAAACATTACACGAATGCACCATTAAGACTTTTTTCATCACCTCATCAACCAATCATTTTCTCGCTCCATCAACTGCTCTAATAGGAGAAGCCTCGTTGACTTGCCTGAAAGGTTTGCCAAATAACTTTTTCAATAAAATCTGTTTTTAATAATGAATGATGATGGTATTGGGTATTTTACAATGTATTGATTTCAACTGCTACGGAAAACGGTTAACAAATTACTATAGACTTTTATAAATTTCAAACGTTCTTTGTAAACCTGCGAATAAATTAATAGTACCTTAGGAAAACTTCATATAAAGCACAGCGAAAAATACGTTTAGTTTATAAGTATATGGTGACAAAGAGCTTATGAATGCAACGCAAAGTTACGGGAACTAGGGATGGAGTGAATTGCAAAAGATCGATTCGAAAAGATTGACCTAAAGGAACCAACCTTAACTGTAGCAGGCGCAATGTAGTAGTAGCAGTTTTACTTCTATTGCAAAGTTAAAAGAGCTAACGTTATTCAACAGTGCATCCAAGTTTCGTTCTTGTCTCTTATTGATGTTAGTAGTAAGAATATCAATAGAGTATACTTTTTTCTGTTGTCCTTTTACAGAATAGATTAATCATAGTTTGGTTGGACCGGTTCAGCTCTTCAATCCGGTCATTTCTCTTTAGAGTAACGTTAATACGTAAGATGTCGAAAAACGTGACGCACCACTTACTGTATCATGTATTATTTTCCCGCTAAGCCAGGTTCATGAACAAATATAACGATGTTACAGACTTTACAGAAGAATTTAAAATCTTAATTGTCTCTTCCTCTTCCAAAATTAGTATAGGTAATAATATGTAGCAAATATATACCAGATGACCTTTTTAACACAAATATCATGCAAACATCAAATTTTGCTAAAGGAGTTCTTGTTCCTAAGTTTTCCTTGCTCTCTGTCTTGCTACTGATATTTATAGTTCCCATGTTCTACGTTTCAAACTGCCCATCTTAGTGATGGTTCTTAAACTGTTGTTCAGGTTACCGAAATTCTCAGCACCTTTATCATGGTATGTAATCGGGCCCGTAGCCAGCACTTCAGGTTTGGGGGGGCAAGGCTATATTTGGGGGGGGGCATCCAGATTTATATCCTACTGAAAACCACCTTGAACAATGCGGTGACTAGAAACTCTACTACGCTATTTTCTTATGAAAACTGCTTTCGTAGATATCTCTTAAACTAATGGATGCCAGACAAAATCCCAAACTATGAGTAGGCGGTCAAAGCTATGAGTGGTGAATGTTTCTTAGCCGAAATTTCAGCTACAAATACAAGGAGCACATACTAAAACAATGAGGCTTCGACATAGTTTTTTTTACCACTCTAGGTGTTACATATCTAAAAGGACTTTTTGAAGTTAGTTTGAAAAAAAACTTAATTTTGATGCATGATCCATTAACAGAACAATAAAGCAAAAGCATCTGTAGTTAAGCTAGTACGTTTTTCGTATACACATAGGGAATAGTTACTAGACGCTGTACAGTGATCAGCTGTTACAAAAAGTACCGGCCACAGAAGCGACTATTTGACCAATTTGATGCATGATAAACATAACTTGCGCACCCGTTAACAGTGATGACCAACCCGCGCCGCAGTCGGAGCATGCGGCCCACGATCGTTTTTTATGCGGCCCACTTAACATTTATAAAATTCACTTTCCTTTGGCCGGACTAAGGAACAATTTAAAAGTCGGGCAACCCCTGCATCATTTTCATCTCTTTTTTTAATTACCTGAGCAACTTGTACCCTATAATTGCGAGATTTCCATTTATCTCAAAGTTTCCCATGTACGAATGAATGTGCTGCTACTATGGTCGACAGGCAAATACTTCTCAAAGTTCTTAGTGCTGCTTTGAGTAAAATTGTAACTAAATTCTGATGTTGTGGGAGCAATACCAGTTTTCCTCTAACTTCCTTTTAAATGGCTCACACTTCAAATGTAATAGGTGCATCTTCTCTTTATTAAAAGGAACTAATAGTTACAAATATGTAATCTAGAAATTCTACAGCAATTTCATCACAGTTCCAAGCAGTTTGTTTATCTATTTTCTTACTCATATATTCTTTTGTTTACATTTTCTAATTTTTTCATTTTTGCCTATTTAAGCTGCTGTAAATCAGTTTTGCTAACAGTTTTATCACACTTAATTTTCTACTTTTGAACTCTGCTTTAGATTTACTTTCAGGACATATATGGTCTGCTATACGTTTGAGGAAGATGGATATCTTGATATGGAAATTCTGAAGTACTGAAATATTGTTGACTTAAATCCATTTTCAACGCTCCCTTAATCTTTTAAAACATTTTATATTACCTCGATGGCAGATATACATGATAGTGCTCGACATGTACTGAAACGTAAGAGATTGTTCGAATGCTGATAGTAGTGATTTTGATACTCAGCAGCTTACACTTTCAGTATTTTTTTAAAAAACGCCTCAGAATTGAAAATTTTCTGTTGGTGTATTTCGATGAATTCTTAAGCAACCCAACATGTGTAACTTGTTTTTCATACAAATCATGGAGGACTTTCAGATGAAAGAAGTTGTGCTGAATAAAACGTTTACTTGTAGGCTATAAAATCCTAAGTTTACCGAAAGTTTAAATTTTGTTGCTAATGGCAAACCTTTGAAGAAAACATCTTAGAACCGTCAGGATAACCTTGTTGAAAAATCTGTTGCGGCCAACTGCGCAAAAAAGGTTGGCCACCCCTTCGCTATACAGTTCTCGCAATTGAACGATCAGACGTCGAGACTTCTCGCGAAACTCAGGGAGTCTCAGAGAGTATAGCGTCAAGGAGAGTATGGCATACTATTACAGTAATGATGTTTTTGTAAAAGAAGGGCAATTGAGTGCTCACTCCCTGGCTGGCACAAAGGGTGTTAACAAAGAGTGTACATGTTAAATGCATGTATTTTTTTGCATGCTATTCTGTTGTAACTGTTTATCGTACGCTTCCCATATGCTATTTCATTGACGTCAAAGGTCAAGGTAGAGTCAGTTTCAACTTCACTTAAACTGTACGACCAAACTCTTGCTCAATGGTCAATGGTACACGAAACAAAAACTAGAACAATACATCCCCTTTCACGTCTTTGTTTCAGATAGGCGATTATTTGAAAGCAAAGTAGGCAGTACTGCACGGAAGCCAAGATGTGCTGCTATCATAAGAGTTCTTATCGCGATATATCATATGTAAAATTTTTTTGAGTGGCAAAAAACTACTACTACTACTACTACTACTACTACTACTTCTACTACTACTACTACTACTACTACTACTACTACTACTACAACAACAACAATAAGAACAACAACTACCACAGCTATTTGTGATATTAAATATGCTATTTCCAGTTTTGGTTAATCACATTAATTACTATGTCGACCAAGTATATGCATATGCTGCCACGATTGGACAGGTGCAAATCCTGAACTTAAAGGAAGACATATAAACATAATCTTCTTCTAATTTCATTCACTATAAGAAAGTATTATGTTCTTGTTTTGTCCTCACACGCTTCAGACATATTGCCTTCTATTACGTTTATTCTTAAAAATTTAATTTACTTCCTTAGTACATATTATGTCATTTAATATTAAGATCTAATAACTTCTATTAAACAATATTGACATATATCATAAATTAGATCCCTTTCAAAACACATAAATTACAGGGCATCTTTGCATAAATAAAGATATGTGGTACAGTAGTCAATGTAACTAAGAACAACAGATCCATTACAATTGCTTTCTTATGTTATAATCCGTTAGGAATGTATGTATCATTGGTAAATCGTCGATATATTTTAGTTCATAAAAATAAAAACTCAAAAATAGGGAAAACTGTAAAAGCAAGGAACGTACTATTTCTCTTCAATGTAATGGGGGTCTAAAAGAAAAGCGCGGGATATAAATTGTCAGTACTTCTGAAGAGAAACGTTTATGGGGTATATAAATTCGTTGCCCTCTCCAGTAGCACACGTTTAGAGATTTAAGGAACTACTCAGATTTTATGGATTTTAAAATGTCCCAATTCACCTTCCTTTCCTCAAACTATAGTAATAGAGCTCGAAGTTTACTGTCCCGATTGTCAAAGTCAAATTTTAACTTATAAATGCTTAAGCACCGAACCGAAAACGTAAGGCAGGTGTAAGCCCAAATATCTTATAGCCCAGTTTTTAAAAGGTATTAAACTATTTTCACACGGCATCTGTAATTTTGCATTTTCTTTATATTAATCAAGATAACAGCCAACGTTAATCATTCCGTAAAATATCGTGACTTCTTTCACCTTTCAAAACACATTTGATTACCGAAGATGTGCTGAGTCCTCTTTGCGTCTGTTTATTGCCCTTTGGTCTTATTATGCTTATGTGCTGAGAAAACATTGTTATTTGACCTAATCTCAACCACTAGGTCTTATTTTCACTTTATTTTGGAAAATTTTCAATCCTAATGTCTTTAAGAATTTTTCCTAATAAAAGAATAAAGAGCTCAGTAAAAACTTTTATAGGTCAGTAAGGATGATAAAAGACTTACAAGTCCTTTCCCAAATCTTTGAGCTTCACAAAGATAAAGACTTTCTGGAGAAAGAATTTTTTTACGTAAGTACTGAACCTAGAAAGATGATATCTGTGCAAATGAACTTAACGTAACTCTTGACGGCCAAAAGGTCAGAACCTCTGTGTTATTAAAAGTGTCATGTTTATCTAATATCTGCAAGAGGAACGGTATATTCTGTTTCTTGTCAAAGTTTGCGATAACTGGATGTGATCACACAACTACCTCCCAAAATAAACTTCACACTTTGCACCTTTCTTTAATGTTTGTCGTTCACGGCCATCGAAATATAACTTATGCAGACAGGGTTTAAATACTAACTGGTGATACATAGGTCCTAGAATATGGTTGTCTGATTTAGAGACAATCTGATTCGGTTTGTGATGGGAATCACGAAAAACTTGATGGTAGTATTTTGTTATTAAAATGTTAAATGTCCCTTAAACATTACTTGTACGAATTGTCCTTACTATAAATGCTCATAATTTATGAGTGAGAAAATTTAATAACAAATAAATAAAGACGCTCTTCTTTTGAATAATTCCCTTTAGGAGCCACTACTTTATGTTTATGTAAAACTGTTAAAGAAATTAATCCTAAGGGATTCTTCGGTTTGTGGTCACAACAATGATCTCGAGAATTCACCAGTGACAAGAATATGGTTTGCACAATACAAGCTCTATTCTCATGTTTAAATGCTTCATTATTAATTTTGCTGATCGTGCTGAGTTTCCAACGATTATTAATCCCTTATTAAGAACTTCTCTGGGTGATAATTACGAACTTGTCAAGCACGGTTTAAAACACAGTACAGCAACACTTTTTGTTCCAACGTGAACACAGCGTGTCTTGAGGCAATATTGCTAGGATCATTCCCTTCTCATTTTCAAGTATTAGAGAAAGATAATCCATCAAAACTTCAAGATTTTAATCATACCTGCCCCAAAAGATAGAATTTGTCCTTATCGTGTAAACCTTACTGTTCTATGCGAGGTCTTTTGCTGCATTGGTTGAAGCATTTGTGATAACATAATAATACGTTTGTTCGACATCCTGAGGGAAACACAAGTGTTTATTTTCCACATTTCTTTGTACAAACATCATATAACAAAATATACCTGGTGTATTATGTTATTGTTCAGTGGCTCATGAGGTCTTATGTGATTACACTGATTAAAAAAGTTGTTTGAGTTTAGACTTCTAATGTGGTAATTGTGCATTGCTTCTTTATAAAATATTTAAAACTTCTCCAAACTTCATATACAACGAACGTTCGTAGAGAATAGACGTGTAGTGCTGTAAACTCGCATTTATATCAACGAAATCCTGTCCAAAATGTACATCTAGTGTACGTGTATTCGCGTACTTATAAGAATTGTCTCGATTCGTTAAATTAAATTACCTTTCAGATGGATTATATTTGTTGTTATCAAAGCGCTATGAAATGTTTCTTGGAGCAGCTTGGAGATGGATTACGCATGCTCCCACGCCCTTAATTAGATGACAATTGAGCCTACCATCATGACGAAAGTATAAATAATTTGATGAGCATGTAACATTTTAAAATGCGTTTTATCGATTAAACAGACGATCTTCGTACCTGAAACAGTGACCGTGCTACGCGATGCCTCGACAAAAACAGCTTAGACTTTCTTTCACAGGATGGAAAAATGTAAAAGGAAAAAAGGCTATGAGCACTAATTGCTCTGCATGTTGCTTTAGAACAAAAGCTACTCATTCTGCTTTAAACTATAGGCCTACTGTGCTTGTTTACATTTTCCTGGCAGCTCTTTCTATCATTTACAGACAATTACTTGTAGATGGACCTGGTCAACGATGAGATGAATGGAATGCTTTTTTGAATAGAAGCTGTGACTTCTTTCCTGATTCTCAAAAAAAGCTGCTGTTTTTTGAAGGCAGTATCCATTCGAGGGAGACTGCAATTTACTTCATCAAGTATTGGGTAGCATTTTGAATAATACAGATCATTATAATAGATGCCCTAGTCATTGAAAGCTATTTATCGTTTAGTGAAAGCCCATAAATGCGTAAAATGTCAGTGTTTTTTACTTCCTTTGTTATGTCTCTTACGTAAGGTGTTTCGTTTTAAAATTGCACTAATAAATCAATGCAGCTTCTATTCGAAGTGACGTTATTCTGGTTCAAAAACATGCATTTAAGTCGCTTGTAGTACTTAATTACGAGAAATGCTTTATTGTTTGTATAATTAGAAAAAAGGTCTTAAACAAACGGTTTAGACACAAAAAGTATAGTGTTATAAAGAGCAAAATAATGTAGATGTTTTTGCGAGTTAAAAATATTGAAGTTAAAGGTGTTAAAACATGAAAGGATTGTCAGCTTTCTCCAAATTTCTTATCAAGAATATAGAAGTGTGATGTTACAGTTAAGCTTGATAACTATTTGCAACTATTTTATTCTTGCTGTTGACTTAGATAACTTGTCTTGATTTGCAAACTATAGCTTAAAAAATCGTCCAAATTTCTCCTGTAAAAGTTTAAATCATCCCCATCAAAAGCCTTTTTAGTTGAACCCAGTTTATAATTTTATTACCTGAAGAAAATTAATATCGTTTACAAAAGGCCGTTTGCAAAATTCAAACAGCCATTTCCCGCAGTTTGCATAAGGGTATGTTTCGTTACTAATTAGATCGGACCTTATAACGTCGAATTGGTTAGCGAAGTCAATGTACAAGATTCAAGCAACTTCCCATAGCTTAGTACTACATTTTTGTTAATGTAAAATCCTCCTAACATTAATCAAAAGGCCGCATTCCTTGATATCTATGATTATCCTAGGAAATACTTCTACGGTGGAAAGAATTACATCACGTTTTTCCTCGAGGACAATAACATGACTTACTTTGGCTCTATACATTGTCGTGAATTTAACAAATTTTATATCAAAATAGAATAAATATCTTTGTTCATGAAGAAAAGCTGCATTTACATTTTATGTTGCTATAAGGTCCGTATAAACACGTATACGTGGAATAACACGAATAAGAAACAGTTTACTGGTAAAGACTGAAAACTCCAGTATTATCCCATAGTAATGTAGGGTATTTTCCTCTGTATTATAAACTTAGTATACAAAACATATTTCGTTGGTATACAGTTTGCTACACACGTACGCCCTTCCGATTGAAACCCAATAAAGATGCTAATTAGAGATATAGGGTTTTCTTTGTTGCAGCGGAAGGGTGGTATAACATCGGGGAAATATACGCTGTTGATAAAAGAATGCCAACCACAAAAAAGTCATAACTTTTGTAAATCTTCAACATTATGACCTGAAACGTACGTTATCAAACTCCTGTTTCGTTACCTTTCCTAATAATATGTTGCACATTTGTCATGAAAGTAAGATTTGAAAAATTAAGATTATTTCAGACGACGGTCTTGTAAACAATGACCCCCAGTAAGATCACATGACTGAAATTGTCGGAAAGTTAATTGTTTAAAACAAAGCCAGATAAATTTTGGGCACTTTTTTAAAGACCATTGCTGTTAATTATCAAGTTTAAAAATAACTTTTAATAGCGGATTCATAAGTTAATCAAAGACTCGTTTGTGCACTCTCATCAATTTTGGTACGAGCAAAAAGGATTTACAGTTACTCTAAGACTATCTTTCAAAATTAAATCGAAACAAAGTTATTTGCGCATGACTATGCCGTTACTGAATGGGTATCGACAACATAAATTCCTGACTGCAACAGATAAGAATAATTTGTGCGAAAACACTAATTCCTTTTGTCTGCATAGCGAGGGATTTCGTGTTTTGATGAAGACCGCCTCTAGAACTTTCAATTGAAAAGATGACGTAGCCTTAGCAAGAATGCGAAACCAGTCCGAATTGGATGCCTTGCCGCAGTCTGGGCTCTTCAGTAAATACATACCAATAGCTGAGTTACATTCTATTGGGCCTTTGTTCGATTACAACTGCGATGGGCTGGCAGCGATCTTGACCTGTATCTCTTTTACGTCTCAGGAAAGAAGGAATATGTTGCGTCGTTCGATCAGTTAGTCTTTGAGATGTCCTTCCCACATACCTGGCATCACACCGCCACGAAAATTCATAAACAACATTATTATTATAAAGGTATATTTTAAATCGTAGCAAGTTTAAGAAGGTGGGAAAACTTTCACTCTCGTACACGAACAGGGTCAAAAGGTAAAGTCTGTCGGGCTTACAAGCTACAGGCGTCTGTGTCAAAACGTATCTAGTACTATATATACACACATATTGTAGTACTTCCATTTTTGTCATGTCAGCATAATTGTTGCTGTCATCATTATGATAATTTTACGTTTCATATTGTTATATCATTTAGTTACTACATTATTATGGTTTCTGTTATTATTTAATTCCAAATGATCAAGAAGACAAAGGCGTCCAATTAATGGTTGTATCGCACAGTCTCTTGATATCTAAAACAAGAAAAAAAGACAAAACCAAATATTATGAATGGAAAGAAAATACGGAAATAACTTGCATTGGCGATTTTCTTTGTTCAAGGAATTATCCAAGTACTACTGATAAACACCACTTGGATTATTATTTACTACTTCGTATTACTTACGTATCGGTTTCAAATCAATACCTTCCATGACAGGGCCTTTTGTAGGCTAACTAGTTCCTCCTTTATTTACGAATTCTAGTACTATAACACGCAACCAATATCCAAATGGACTCACCTGGCAAGCATCATAAGTTACCGAAAGACTTTTAAAGAAAAGGCATCATCATTAATGCCATGCCTTCAATAACCTAGTTTTCTCCCTGATCCCAGGATAACAGTAAATATAAATTGCAGACCATATATAAAAATTTACGGACAGAAAGTCGATAAACATTCAAAACATTAACTGGGATATGATACTTTTTGTATACTCTGCATCCACTGCCATGTGCCTTAAATTTGGTAAATTGAACAGTCTTGTAAAGGTTGCTCTTTTTCTGTTTCCAGCGCATCATATAACAATGAAGCTGAAGCTTTTAAAGTTAATTAACTTCAGGCTTGTAATGATGTCTTTAGATGACAATGGACTCTATATTGTCTTGCAGGAGTGTGCTATTTGTCAGTTCGGTACCTTTAGCCTTATTCCCTTTTTGCAAGTATACAAATCGAAGGAACTACATTTCAACAAAAAAAACTGTAAAGGCTACTGTACGTGTTCCCCCAAGTATCTATAAGGCCTTTACGTTCTAGCCAACAAAGTGAGGTCTTTTGATTTTTTCGCTAAGAATTCAAGAAGTTTTCAAACTTTTTGGTTGCTCTCTGCAAAATCAGTGAAAATAAAACAGAAAGTAGTAAACATAATTCATTCCTTAAAGAGTTCATCAAAAGCCAGTCATGCAGTGTTAAGTGCGACCCTGGCAGATCTTGTGGGACAGGGTATTAGACAAGGCTACTACATTCTATTTGTTTTCTAGTGAGTTTACATTCCGTTTGTTTATAATGTGTAATCCTTACCTCGATTAAGAGCTCAGTCAAGTGAAACCAACTTTTTTAGCTGACTGGGAGAACTATTAGCCCTGTTCATTATGCAGAATGAAGATTCTTGACTTTCCCAGGAATCCAGTTTTAAACTGTTAAATTGCTATATTTCTGAACTTAGCTGAGTGAACTTTGATTCGACTTTGGAGTTTAATGCACAAGAACGTTCTAGAGGGCATTTCCTTATTTATTTATACTTCTATTAAATTAATGCGTAAAATTGATGTAAAAATGTGCCGAGAATCAATAGTAGTTAATAATTCAAGAGAAATCTAGGAAAACTTAAAACAATTCTTAATTTTGGAAGTAGCAAAATGCATCTAAAAGTAAACTCAAGCAAAACAAGTAGAAAGGACGGATTTTCAAGGACTTAAAACAAACTCATTTTTCCCACTTCGTGCGCTTAGTAAAATGTTATTTTGGGGGTTTTTTGGTGATAATATGGTATTACTACTCGGTGAATGTTGGCCTATTTATTTTTGTTGACTGCTTTTTTCCTACAATGTTTTATGCAAAATTGGTAATTTTATCTGCTGTCTTAAAGAAAAAAATGTATAATCAAAGTCAAGCATTTACTGTAGAGAAACAAGGCTGCAGATTTATAAGCTTCTTAAATGTTGCAGACGACACTAAGAACTCTGTAACCTGTAGTTGGTTCTGAAAATCTCCTTGCAACGTTTTCGGTGCATTACAGTATGGGCGCGGCTGTTAGGCGTTCAGTGCATTAGAATGCCATGAATGTAAGCAAACTCAACCAGCAAAAGAGACAAAAAATTACTTTCTTTGTTGGTGTTTGAGGTAACCCCAAATTGAGCACCCATTATATTCACTCTAAATTGATACGGAATGGTTGATCGTGATTATACTGTACCATATACATCGTCTAGTCTTTCATTGACGCATTGCTGCCAATCGCACTCTACGACATTTGACCTCAAGTCAGGGAACTATTTTAAAAGCAATTAATAAATGCATTTTATTTGTGTTCATACTGTGCGCTAGATAAATTATGCATCATAAGTAGCGAAAAAATTCTCACATTTCTAATTGAGGTTCACCGCCATGCAATGTTCAAAAAGACCATGCAATTATCAACGATAGCAATTGAAAGGTAACCTCTGGGTGAAATGTACCATTCAGTATGTAAAAGTGAATGACTTTCAGCCGTAAACAAAGTGAGTTTCTTTGAAAAGGATAGCTGTTGTACTAGGATGTGGAATGACGCCAGAGCTGTTTGTTTTCGTAGTGTCCATTGTGATAATGAGGTTTTGCGTTTACGCACGATGTAGCCGTCACCAGAGAGGAGGAGGAGAACTCGTTCAGGTTAAACACAATTTTTACTATTCGTGTATCGGAAACTGACAGAATCAAAAAAAACGCTCGTACTAATGTTTGTATACATCCCCGTAAAATAATTGTATGAATAACTCACTGTATGAATAAAAAGCTTTTCATTTCGATGTTTGTTTTCTTCCCGGAGATTAGGTATACAAGGTATAAATGCGTAGTGCACAACTCGTTCTATGCAAGTAACAAGTCTAACGTTTAAGCTACGTTACAGGATGTCTCAAGCTTAAACTGTTGAAAAGATCTCTTCCATGTAGATTTATACTTGGTGGTCTTTCTGGGCCTTGGAGATGTCTTAAAATTCTATTTGAAAAGCCACGAGTCTTCACTGACTTGTAACTCTTTTCGACTGGGTTTATAAGGAAGGAGGTCTTAATCCAGGGCTGGTTTTTTTCTTTAAGACTGGAATTGGAAACATTAGGCTTAAGAATAAATCTGAATAAAGGAAATGCACTTAACTGATATGTATAGCTAAATGCCAGCTCTCTTTGTGCCAATATGCCTTTCTCTTGGGGTCCTCTAGTGGTCAACACCGCACCATTTTCCGTCTATCTCATTCCCATATGCCCTCGTTTCTTTTTCCCTATATCGCATCTTTGATAGACCTTGATGTCCGTCTTCTCTAGTGCCCATCCCTCCGGATCTTGCCATTTATCTTTTAAGAAAATATGTCTTCTGCTTCACTTTATGCTAAAAAATCGTTTTTGACAATCTGCTGCTGATGACATCATCAAATCTTCCCTTGCTACAAACAATAACAAAACGTCCAGAAAAAAGAAGCTTAGAATAAAATGAGAGTAAAACAGTTATTTAAACACTTTCTTTCTTATCATCTTTTCAAGACATCTTAGCCTATTTTATGTTAGCTTTGAATGGCAGCGGAGCTATAAGAAGTCTAAGTCTTAAATCTAAAATGTGCATGGCATTAGATAATGTTGCAAATATATGTGGAAAAAGATCAGATTTGTGGTTCTAAAAATGGGATGGATAACATCTGAAATACGTTGTTATGTTTTATACTTAGTTTGAATACGTTTTTATGACGTACATTGATGTCAACATGGTGGCTTATAGGAATTTAAGTCTAACAATGCATCACTCTTGGGCCAATGCCCCTGAAGCGTTTCATGGATCAATCAAATATCTTCATAAAATATCAATAAATATCAATAAAATATCTTTATAGTAAACAGTGTTGCCAAGAATATAGGATTACTTCTCCTTTGTTAACAAGTACAAACGGAAATAATAAATGATCATCAAGAGAATTGTGTATACAAGTGATTTTGGTCTAAGTGCGAGTATACCAATTGTAAACAATACCGGTAACCTTGCTAAGAACTGTAAGGTTAATGAAACGTACATGTTGCATCGCCTTTTACAATAACTAAATCAAGCCCATACTTTAGGTTCTCCGCAGCTTAATAACCTAATTATACCACATGATACTGAAGAACTAGTACTTACAAGTTTAACATGCTTGAAATAAGAGTAACATGATAATTCTTTGCGGTACTCTGGAGTGCCGAATAAACGGGGAGGTCCGAATAAGCGGGGGGTCTGAACTCCAGTCGCAATTTTGTGAAAGTTTTAAATAAGGATGACACACATGAGGACAAAAAGCGTACGAATTGACTAATTTGCAATTGTTTTAGGGGTCTAATATTGCATGGGAAGTTATTCAAGTGTTTTCAGACATCATTTACATTTTGAATACTAGGAAAATTCCTTGAAATTAATAAACTTGGGGGGGATCTTAATAAGAAGCGGGTAGGTTTATAAATTTCCAAAAATTAATAAGCACATTTTTTACATTATGATGTTGTTGAATTGCATACGTATGTATACGTGAAGACCGCAATATTTAGGAGCAAGACTATTAGTACTACGACTACTAGTAGAATAACCATCCGGTTGCGTTTGCAGTTTATCCTGCTAAAATATAGCAATCTATCTAGCGATCTATCCATCCATGCATCCATCTATCTATTCATGCATCCATCTATTTATTCATGCATCCATCTATCTATTTATGCATCCATCTATCTATTCATGCATCCATCTATCTATTCATGCATGCATCCATCTGTCGATGCATCCATCTATCTATTCATGCATCCATCTATCTCTTCATGCATCCATTTATCTACTCATGCATCCATCTATCTCTTCATGCATCCATCCATCTGTCGATGCATCCATCTATCTATTCATGCATCCATCTATCTATTCATGCATCCATCTAACTATTCATGCATCCATCTATCTATTCATGCATCCATCCATCTGTCCATGCATCCATCCATCTATTCACGCATCCATCTATCTTTTCATGCATCCATCTATCTATTCATACATCCATCTATCTATTCATGCATCCATCTATCTATTCATGCATCCATCTATCTATTCATGCATCCATCCATCTGTCCATGCATCCATCTATGTGTTATGTTTTGTATAAGAAACAAAACTCGATATAAGTTCCTTTAGATCACATAACAAACTCAGCGTTTTGGTGCAACATGGCTCATTGCCGATCGCCAATGGTCGCCGTGGCTATCATATCTTCGCTTCAGAACGCTTTTATATTCGATATTACATGAGACAACATAAAAATGCTTGAAGTGTAACAGTACTCTCTTTACGGAATGCTACCGAACTTGGGCGGAAATATTTTGTTAAAATTAGGTCACATAACTCTGAAGAGCTTGATATGTATATCTGTGACTCAGTCGTTGACGTCGATGAGTCGTAAAGCGTAAGCTACCAAAGTAAGAAGAAGTAAGAGGATCTTTTTTTATGGATGACCGTAGCACCTTCGTGAGGACTCAGTTTGCTGAAACGAAGGTGGCGCATAATCTGATGCTATCTGACTGTCTCACTGCCGTACCAAGTTAAAATTATGAATTACGTATCATGAAACATATTTGTGAGGTGATTCATGATCCGTACGTCGATGCACGCTATTATTTGAGGACAGCTATCAAGTGATTTCTGCTCCTTTAGATAAGAAATTTACATACGTTTTCTTCTGAACGTCAGCATTTTTCTATCTCCACCCTTTCTCTATCCCCACCCCTTTTCTTTGCCGTATTTCATGGCTCTACGAGTTATCCCTGTGTTATTTTTCCTTAACAGATAGTGAATCAGATCCGGGTTTAAGAAGGACCAATAGTTCTACTTCGTTGGATGCTGTTTACCTTACAACAGTAAGTCACATGTATGATCGTGTCTATTTATGTAATCATCTCACCTTTGTAGACCTTTCAGCACTCGATGTACTCAGTACGTTATTAACAATTCCGCATGGGATCATTACATTGGTATTGAAGATGAATGAAGGCCTGCTGGTGCTGGAGAGCACATCAAAACAACAGTTTAAAAGCTTTCAGATAGTTGACCTTCTCAGCTGAGTGTCTAATAGTGGACACGTCAAGGTGGTCAGAGCACTGATTTTGGCTAAGATTGTAGGGTTTGCTTTGTCCGTACAGAATATTAGGTAGTACAAGAAACAAAGTAAGGAGACCAGGTAGCGTTGAGCATATTCCAATGCATATGTTTCTCTGCCTTTTACTAGTAGATAAGTAGTAAGTGTTTCGGTTTCTTCACATATGCTGTAAAAGATAATGTTGTAACAAAAGACGTATAATACTCATTTAAAGGTAATCTCGAACAATAAACAAGTTGTTGCCATCCCTTGTATTGGCACTTCACTCATGAGGTAAACGTGTAGTCATACTCTCATCTCTAAATAGATTTTCAAAGCGGTCCGTAACCATTGAATAAATCACGTCATCTCATTTCCTGCTTTATAATTACCGTACAGTATATTACCTATAAATTTGTATCTATTTTTAACAGTATATTTTAAAGACGTGTGCGCAATAGTGGAACATGGGTGCTAAGGTGATAATGCATTTATTCAGTTGCCTCAAAACAACAAGTTTGTGTGCGTACTGGAAGTTGAAGATTTCGGTTTCTACTGTTTCCAATAAAACTTTATACAAGCCCGTAAAATTGCTTCCAATACCCTTGTCAGCGGAGTAAGAATGCAGTGCCCAACGACTTGCCATACATCCTCAGTGTCGAACACACCAGTAATTACCAGACCATTTTTAGCCAGTAAAATAATCCCCGTTACTTATCAAATATTGTGAGTGTGAAACAAACATTTTCATATTTTACCCATCATGTTCCCACAGTTAACGATTGTTCAAAACCAATTCATTGACTGACAAACATTTCCATGGCGTTATTTACGGGCGTATGTTGTGACAGGAGCACTGAGGATACGGCATGGTTTGAAACCCCTATGCATTGACAATGGCCAAATCACCCTCACTTTGTCACAACATTAAACTAGTTGTCCCTCCGTGAATATGGTATACATGTCAAATATCATTGTCCATTTACTGCAAAATCATTGATCGTTACAAACCAGTGAAGACATGATTGATACACAGTCAAACACCTCAATGCATTATCAGCCAGTCGGGTTTTTTGTCGTTGGTTCGTGGTTGCCTTCTAGAGATCGTGGAAATGTTATCTTCTCTTACCACTGAGTAATTCCTTTTTCAAATCATTAATCGTAGCATGGTTCATAGTATTGTTCATGACGTTTTCAATAACTTTGTCGATAGCATTGTTCGTAGCATGGTTCATTGCATTGTTCGTAGCATTGTTCATAGCATTGTTCATAGTATTGTTCATAGCATCGTTCATAGCATTGTTCATGATATTGTCCGTGAGTTCGTCAATGCACTGTTCATGGCCTTGTTGGGGCTTTATACAGGAGAGGAACCTTATACATCGCAGGCACTCTCTTTTTTCATCGTTCCTGTCTAACCATACACACTTGGCTTGAAGTAATGAGACCTCGTCTACATGAATACTAACCTGGGCTCATACAACATTGGTTCATGTCTGTATAGCTGAAGTAGATCGTCGAAGTATGTAGTCTTTGAATTTATGTTGTTACTAGAGTTTGCGGGAGATTCTCTTCACATCAGACATGTACGGAGTGATAGTCTGACCCAACAGATTCCCCATAATTCATCCTTTGCCAAATGGTCAGCCCTTTGATCGTACAACATTATCAAACAGATATGTAAGGACAGCAAGTAGTACTTTGCCATGCCACTTTAGCCATTATACGTTTCAGGGATATTGTGTGAGAGGTTTAGTCTGCATCGAAATTGGTCGAGTTTTGTGAAAAATCAACATCATATTGAAGTTATGTTGATCTTGGAATCATCAAACATTCGAACACCTCGCAGTCACTCTTACGTTGGTACCTTATGCCTTTAGAAAAACACCTGGTGGTGGGTGGATAATTTGAATACAGTTTGTAGTTTTTTTCCCTTCATGATAAAGTTGACCAATGTTCCAATGTGTAACAACTGAGTTCACGATATTCATATCATTTCATAGTAAACTCATGATTGATTTACTTATACCGAATCGCCAATCGCTTCATCGCCACATTGCTTCATAACTTTCATTGCACGGTACGATTACATTCCGGTTGCAATTTGCATCTCACAAGTGCACACTACACTGCACTCCTAATTCACTTGGAGCTCCTGTAAATGGTGCAACTAATTCTCGATGCTCAGCGGAGGTAATGTTAACTTTGGTAGAAATCTGTATTGTCACTGCACAATGTTTGTTATGTTTTGCTGCAGTTATTGTTATCTCAAGTATTGCTCTACTTTCAGACAGAGCTAATGACCGCATTCTTTCTGTATATTCTCAGAATCACCTTCCCTATCCCTTCTCTGCCTATCCGGAATGTAATCTCCTAAGACGCAACAATCCTTACAATAGGAACTTGTCTGGTAGCTCATAAAGAGCTTAATAAGCATGTCGGTTCTTCAATTGTTATCCCGCCGCGGTCTCCCTAACTCAAAGACGATAAGTAGCTAGCAACTTGAAAGGTGCCGCTCTTCCAATTTTCTAGTTGCAAAACATGAATGACCTACAAAATTGGCAGTACAGAATGTCCACAAAGGATGCGGTCCATATTCTTGCCTACGAATACAGCACGCTTTAGACCTTGCACTTGTTTTGTTTGTTTATAGTTACCGCGAAGAAATATAGGTACAAGCATAAAAGCTACTTTAAAGTGGATGGTAAATTCACCTCACGGTAAACGTAAAACACTCTCACCACAGCCACTTGCAAGCAATGGACGAAGACCTAGATCTGTCACTGAGCCGGAAAACAGTAAGCATTCATAACATTACAATCCACACTCACACCCATACACACAAACACACACAGCAGAATACACCAGTCCGACTGTCAGTGCGTGAAACTCTGTGGCGCGTGAACACAAGATGCGTTTATCACGTCGTGGGTGGCCGTAGATATTTAGCTTTAGTTAACCGACCGTTCATTTCTGACTCCATTTAGAATCAGGAGGGTGACACTTATCCGAGTAAATTTTAGAAGAAGCCTCCTTACCCGTTATGTCTTATCTCTGCCATATGAGTAACGAGACAGGGCTTTTAAGACCCGTAAGAATAGAGGAGGAAGTTGTCCGAAATTTTCTAAAGTTAACGTTGAGGTATATTTTAAACCCGTTTTCAAGTTAGTGAAAGCACCAAAATTTCTTGTCACGTGCAAGAACTATCAACAAAAGATGACAGTTTTATTTTATTGACCAAATGCAATATTTGTTTATTTTCCAGTAGTTAATACTTGTTTAGTTATAACCTTTGATTCGAGCCTTGACGTCATTAATGACCTATATAGCCAAGAAGCAAATAAAACTATTCCCTTACTCACAATCTTATGAAAGAAAAATTATTTTTCTGATCTTAAATTATGATATAGTGTATATAAGTTTAAGAAAGTGAATATAATTTTTTTTTCAAACATGACTGATAAGCTTGAGTATGTTTCAGTAATATCGAACGAATCGTTTTAAACGGGAAACTGAATTGATTAGATAAGGGTTTAGTTTTAGAGATAACAATCTAATGCAAGTTTTTATTTCAAATTGAGCCCGGGATTCTCATTGGCGAATTTTGATAATAGAAGACCTAGTTGCTGATGATATGACCCCGTGCAAGCAACGTTTAATTTATAAAGACTCAGAAGCGATAGGCCTGGTAGTTACCTCAAAGTAGCTGCCAGGTATGGAGCATATGTTATTTATTTTCTCCGTTAATTTTCCTACCGTTAGGTGATTTTGTGGGCTAGAACTTTGTTTGCCCAGGGAATTGCGTCTTGCCTTCTAATATGACATAAGAAGAAAAGGAGGTGGTATATTTGGAGGGCAGATGGGGATGCGATAGATGGGCGAGGCTTAAGAGAGGGAAAATGGCTCTTGGTTTTTCTTAACTTAGTTTACGTACTTAGGGATGTAACGATACCCCGTGTTCCACTGTACTTTCGGACTGGCGGTATTCTGCTGCATTTTTATGCAATGGTGACCTCTGCGTTTACGCGTAACATTTAACGCCGCATGATGTTAATAAGAATAAGGAACCTCGAATTCTAACTACTAACAACTAATTAATAATAATTATAATAGTAATACTTACTTAAGTAAATATCTGAGTAGATAACACTTGAAGTTTCGATAATACATTAATGAAATATAGTAAATGTACTCAATGTGGGTGTCAAGGAACACTTATAGAAATCCAAGGTAATGTATACGATCATAGTTTGACACCCATGAAGGTAAGCAAAACAATGAAAATGCAGTCACTGGAAGTGTCCATAGGTAACAATATTCTATGGTATGTATTTGATTAGTTTCCTGCTTACTAATTGTTTGGTGCCAGTGGTTCGCGTAGTCTTTGCAGTTAATGGCGTAGTCGAGTAATTACGAATGCTTGGATTTTATTAGGTGACCTAGTATGTTGTATAGTCCCATAGCGATGTTGATAGGTACGTTGTAATGAAGGATTGACAAATCGCGTTTTTAGGTTTACAGATAGTTTTTAAGAAATTACTCAGGGATATAGATGGTACTTGAAATGTATTTTCATTAACATGATTACCTAGAAAAGCCTTTTTTTTACATCGACTTTGGTGGCTTAGGATGGAGTATCGGAAATTTGCCATTCTTGTTTTTCTTTTTTGGAATCGACATGCATGATCACTTTGTGAATGAAAAACGTTAATATACTCAAATTTCAAGCAAGCTAAAAGTTTAGTGTGCATTTGGTTTCTTAATCTAATTTAAAAGATGGGAGATTTTCCGTAGGTTCTGTGGTGTTATTAGTGGACGTATCTAAAGCCCAATTCCATCTATTTGATATAGTTCGGCTTATTGCTACCATATTGTAGCGTATTGCAGTAGTAACATGAGAGACCAGTGGCCGAAGTTGGGAATCTCCAAAATATTTCTGTGCTTTGACGGCATTGCAACACAAAAGAATACCCCCCCTGGGCAATAGTTACCCCACTGTACCCAGTTCAAAAAATCCAACAAAAAGATTACTCCTGTTGACATATCGCAAGAAGCGCGTAACGACTGTTGAGTAGATTCTACTGAGGCCCAATCTTAAAGTTGACTTGCACTTTGTAAAATCTCTATCGCAGTATGGATAGTCAAGGTAACATGCGAATTGTAATATACAGTATTCTTTCCTAGACAATCAAAGAACATTTCGTAATCGCATTACATCGCTTTTTGTAGATTTTGCTGAGGGCAAGGTTTGTATTCGTGATGCCGTGTACGTCGAATCGAGTTTACTACATTCCGCTCCCCAAATCTACCTCTGGCAACGTCAGCTGTGACCTAGCCGTAGTTTGATCAATCGAACGCACTCAAAATTCCCCAGCTAGCTCGTGGATTTCGGGCAAAGAAGCAGCCGTAGACACAGGGCTGGTTTATGAAAGGAACTAAGATTTACAGAAAGAAACGCATAAATTTGTCGTGTGGCCTTTTTCTTCTAAAATTTAGATTGCTGATTAATTTGCAGTCCGTAGCTACATTTGTGGCTATGTTTGTTTGGTTTCCGTTTTAGTCTTACAAGTTAACTTTCTTTCTTTTTTTATTTCTTCCATTTAGTTATATTGCGATAAGTAATATGACAAGTGGATATGAAAACCCACCCTCCAGTTTTAGTAACTTAATTAACTACGTTCCTGCGGGGCTTCAGTATAACTTGCTATAGTTTGGCTGAATGCTTACGTTGTCCAATTACCGTAGGTGCAATAGCACCTTCCGTGAAGTAATTACGTTGCCGACTTTAGTTACGCTGCCTTCACACGCATAAATTGAAACTCCAATTAAGTTTTCTAATAAAAATTAAAGTTCATCGTGAATTTTTCACCTTCCTTTGCAGAACTCGAATCACTCAGTGAAGCAACATTCTGAAACACTCGGCCCAGGGACCAAGATGCACCCTATCAAGAAATCCATCTTTTCGTTCGGAAGTAGGCGGCGGAAAGTATCATCGAGCACGGGGTCTTTAGACCGAAAACATACCGCTTCATTATCGAGATTTTTCGCAGAGGAAAACACTGTCCTCGAAACGGAGAGCCAAGCGTAACTACGATGTATATCTATAGTAATTCGATGTAAAGCTTTTGTTATATCCCTAGGTAAATGCGACAGGAATTGGTCGTGACATCGCGATATACAATAGACGGTTTAGCATGTGTCCTCTACGTACTCCTTAAATAATTCGCCAATTCTATTTTTTGGTAGATACGAATGTAGTGATAGACTGTTTACGAATTAATCGAGTAAATAACTTTTTAAATGGATACCTGGGTGATAAGTAGTTGCAAAAGTGTGCGTAGGTTTAGTGGTGACAAATTATGGGATGGATGTTAAGGGAGGGTATGCGAAGATGGTAAATATGGACATGCTGAACAGTAGTGTTAGCTTAATCTTTCTGTTTGTTTCAGTACTTCTTGTATAGATTTAGTCGACCTTAACTTTAACAGGAGATTTTGGGGAGCTCGCGCATTTCTCCGTTAGTAGCTGCCGTTGTCATAAGTGTGCTGAGATACTGGTTTTATCTGTTATGGAAGCAAAATAAAGGGGGGTAAAACAGCTGAATAGTGGCACATCAAACAAAGTGCAATGGGGTTGCTGTGATAAGAGATGTAGAGAGCGGTGGGATGGGATGAATTGTATTGACGTAGAGTTGTCTATTGTAAATTTTGCAAATAGAACTTATGGTGCGAAGCCCGCTGCATCTTGCCGTGAACTCAGTAAATGGATTCTTATTACTTTTTGTCCATTTGCAAGTTTCAGAGGGGTTGGCCGGCCTTCCCTTGCACCGCCATGAAAGGCTGTGAGCTCGTTTCATAGTGCAGCACTTCGTTCTAGAGTTGTACCCCACAGCAGTAGTCCTCTGATTAGAACCCGCATACTCACTGATTTGGAAGGGGTCTGTTGTCATTGTTTTACAAATCCGTGACTTAAAAGTACTCCGTTGAAATAACAAGCAGTTTTAGAGGTTAAACAAACAGGCACAATATACTAAAGGCATTCCGTATTAAAAAGGAAGTTTGAAACTCCCGCCAACTCATGCAACATTGATCGTATAGACGTGATTTTGAATTTGATGTTGTTTGCCTAGGGCCCTCTAATTGTTTTATGCTTCAAATTGAATGGCGTTATGGTTTAATAAACCTTCGGTATTCTTCTTTCTACAAGCCCATTTTGATATGAACATGAAGAAAAGTGAAGGAACTGCTTGAAAGATGAGATTCTTGTACGGGCGTGACTGTTGAGGAGGCAGCAGTAATGTTTGGTGTTTATGTACTCTTGGATATCTAATTGCCCAACCCCTAACCCCTCCGCTTATCAAAATTATAGCGTTTGGCTTCGTAGTTGTGGTCACCATGGTTGACTCCAACAAGTATGAGCTGCTTTGGGCCAGTAGCACGATACGGATATCGATTATGCAACAATGAGTTGAAGGTATTGATATAATTGATTTGGCAGAGCAGCCAACTCTAAACCTAATTTGACAAACTGGTATAGTTTTGATAATCTCTGAATTAGCTGCTATGATGACACCGCGCACAAGGATCTCACCAGTGGCGGCTCGTGGAGAAAAAGTTTGGTTGGGCTAATGACGTCATAATGAGAATGTAAAGATAAAATCTAGTTTTATCAAAAAAGTCGCTGTAAAATGTATTTACGTGCTGCAATGATTTTTTTCTATTTCAAGCGTTTTAATTTGAAACAGGAATATATCAAAGTATATATTCTTCCCTCTTATTCGACTTCCCATCTATTAAAAGTAATCGAATTTCCACTCTTTTACGACTATTTTTGGTGATTACTTACGAGTGGTGATCACTCCCCAGATAGAATGCAAATGTGCCAAACTTTTGTTAAAACGAGGGGATTTTTGGAGAGTTCAGTTAAAATCATAGAAAAATCGGCAGGAGCAGATAATGTTATTTGGAGTAATTTTTCTTGTAACTAAACCTATAGGGTTGTTTTGCCATAAAAAGTACAGATACGGGATTGAATTATGTTGAAAACTGTTTTTTAAAAAAGAGAATAAGGGAACTACTATCAATACACGATATGCCTTGAGGCAGGTATAGTCTCTTTATATTTCAGGGTTTTGCATTCCCTTTGAAAACTTTGCTATGCAACCCCAACCCCCAATCCCTCCTGTAAGCGTAAACAGCTCCATACTTATATTGTACACTGTTGTTCCCAGTCTCTCGATCAAAGACCCCTTACGAACAGTATGCTTGATATTGAAACTAATAATTCTTACCTACTTATAGCAGCCCGGTTTATTTTATTCGTTGCACTGAACTTACAGATATTAACATTGGGAGCTTAAAATGCTGCATGTAGCCTAAGGTTTTATATAGGTGTCCTGAAGTTCAAATGACATCTTCTGTTTCGATCACTACTCCTTGCACAGTCGACATTCCCATTCTAAAGGTGAAGGCTAAACTATGGAAGGACATACCAGTAGCTAGATACCTGTATAAATAGAATTGAAATAATATCTTGAAAGTGGCGCTTATTAAAATTTATATCGTGTTCTTTTCTTCTAGCTGACGCATGCAAGAAAAAGTGGAGGTATTTGAGAGACCAGTGTAAGAGAGATCTGTCAGGACAAAAATTGTTCCTAGTGGGTCAGCCTGATGTTGGAAGAAACAGTTGTATAGGATCAAAAGGGGAAACAGTGACCCCTGTTTAACCAGCTCCTTTTCTTAAAACTGCATCTGTCCCTACCATCTACAGATAGAAATATAAATGTTAGGGAGGAAAGTAGAGATGAAGCACAAACTGTGAGTGATGATGAGGACTGCTCTTTTGGAAGTAGAGTGACGAATATTATTGAAGCACAGTCACTGAGACAATCTTTACTGTCTGTAACAGAAATGGGGTCCCTCAAAGAAAATAACCCAACATCAAGAATATCAAGAAGGACGATTATGGAGAATTTGAACTTTTAAGATTGGTGAAGGAGAAGGTGGAGTTGATGAGAATGAACAATAGACTTGGTGAAGAGGATGAGGACAGGATGTAGCTTTCCCCACCTAGGGAAGGTTACTCAAAGTTGCGAATTCAGCAACTTGTTTACACAACTCTATCTGGTGAAGAAAATCACTTATAAATTCTGTTTTTATGTTTTAAGAAAATGTGTCCTTAACTATAAATTTCCCTCGTTTGCATCATGTAGAGCTATAACGGGCGTACAAAAAATGCCAGCAATCATAGCTGTTTAAACTATTTTATCCAGAGGGGGGCAAACCTACTATGTATTATTTAACTTAACCCAGGAAAACCCCTTTCCCTTTGTAAAAGCAGGACACTGGGGAATGGTCCCATGCTTGTTGCACTGAGTGATTGCAAACCCCTCCTAAATAGCTAAAAATGAAGTGTTTTCAACAACATTCCAATTGCCATTTTTTAGCTATTTCCAGGGGAGCAGGTGCCTCCCTTTGACGCCCCCTTGTGAATACCCTTTTTAAAAACTAAATGTCAGCTTTTAATCAGATAAAGTTAGTATCAAGTGTTATAACTTGTCATTTGGTAAATAAACAAGATGGATATGAACCTAAAAAACCCATCGCTTTGTTTAATTTTACTTATCTAAAAACTCCATTCTTAAAATGTAAGTGTGAAGTAAACAGTCATGTATACTAAATCAGCAGAAACATTATTTTGACAACTTCAGAAACTGTTTTTCATTAGACAAGCAAAAAGAGGGTAAAAACCGAGCAATATGGAAAACTTTGAAAGAGTAGGACATTATGGTGCATCATGCCATCCTATTCATACACAACAATGTTCCAAGCAGCCTTATTTCCTGCATGGGCTGTCAAAACAGACGGATGAAATCAAGGAATGAAAGTTTGTAGCCTACTCACGCCTAATACAAATTTGCATCTCCCCTTTCTGTATTTCCCATTGTATCATCTATTCAGGTACGAAAACATTATCAATGACATCTTAAAAGTGCTTTAACACTATTCCCGCCAAGGGGGAAACTTTTTGACGTTTCTCAAAAACTATGTCAGATATCATCCTCAAGTTTTTTGACTTTCATTTTATTTCTATTCTGCATATTTCTGTCAATTTCATGACAAAGCTCATGACAATGGTTACTTTTGCTTTTATGACCTTCTTGTTGGCAAAACCTATGATTTTGTAAAAACGTGACGATTGAAATTTTTGATGACTAATTAATTACGTCATAATAGTGTCTATTCTTTCTTATTTTTCAAATTTTATTCAGTTTCAAATTTAGTTGTGTTCGAATCGGCCATAAACAAAACATTTGATTGGTTTTTGTTGACCATTTTCATTTTGCAATCAGCAGATATGTCGTCAAAAAGGAAAAGATTTGTCAGTGTACTAATGCAAGATGAACTTCTTCAAAGATTTTATGATCAAATTTTATGAATGATCAAAATCTCAACGATGATGTGATGCATATTTTTTTTGGGACAAGCATCTTTTTGAGGGAAAGGTATAACAACAAGGACAAAAAAAGCATGTAAACCCTTACTGTAAACAGAAAAGTCGTTTTCAGAGCTCATACGGGGGAATTTCTTTAAAGTTCTTATAACAAGTTACACGTGTACGAAGCTTAGTGATCCAAAACGATTTAAAACAAATTTTACACAGGAGGGGTAACTTACCCCCCCCCCCCTTGGTGAGATGAAGGCTCATCAGACCTTGGTGGGAATAGGGTTAAGTAATATATTGACTAACTTAAAACATATTTAGTACAAATATTTATAGTAGAAATTGTTTCGTTAAAGTCTAGTAGCAACGTTTAAAATGTGAAAACGTATCAGGCTGACATGAGATACAGTATGGAGATTCAAATTGGCAGGAAACCTACAAAAAACGAGGAATTCATAAAGTCTATCCAAATGTCATTTAAATTCCCAACTAAATTTGCAATCAAATACTTTGGGTTTGCATTTTTACAATACAACAGGGGGCTGGAAACAATTTCAATGAATTTTTTTTGAAAATAATTTCCAACAGTTGTAAGATGGAAATAAAACAGGAAAGATATTAACATTGGGCACACTTTAGCCTCGAAAATGTTTACATCACTTAAAATCATCATCAAATATATCTGTAAAAATGTATCTTTTGACATCATCAAAGCTGATTTCCCAAAATCAATAAGCAGGTGGGTTAGGGGGGTTCTAATAAGTTTGGGCTGGTGGTGGTAAAATTCCAAAAATTAATAAACATCCCAAAATTTATTAGAGACCAAAGAGTATGCAGTTGTCTTTTAGCAGCACCCTGGACAAATAATCCCAAACCTGGGTATTTTCCAGTAACTGTGTAAATGTAGATAGATGTCTAAGAGAATCAATTTAAAAGCAGGGCATGCTAACCCTTTATGGCAGTGGTGACCAGCCCATGATCAAGCATGATCAAGCCACCTGCAAGCAGTCCACACTATCTTTTAGTACTGCCCAATTAACATTAATAAAAATCATTATACTTCTGCCCTAGTATATAAATTAGACACCCCTGCACCAAGTGGCAGCTGGTAGGTTTGGCTACTGGGGGGACAAATTTTCTACATTAAGGATGACCATACCTCTATCTTTCGAATTAGATTTTGGATACAGCCAGAACTAAGACAGTTCCAATTTCTGTTTTGTTTCCCTTAGTATTCCAAAAATTTCCCCACTCAAGACTGAAACCATTGCTGCATCACAGCTTTTGTACTTGAGGTTTTCACCACACCTAGAGGATCCTTTACAAAGGATGTCCAGTGAACAGTTTACTCAGCCTAGGGTCTAACCAAGCAGCCAAACAGCTAGTAGCGACGTTTAGATCCATGACAAGTATGAGTACTTGGGATCTATTGCATTTATCAAATAAAAATTCATTCGCTCACAAATTTACTTCAAGTGTCAGATTTATTATTAGAAGTTAATATCTGTTTAAAACATTATCTCCCCCATCCTCTTTGTTTTGGTTTATCCATGTTTACTAAACCCCAGTCCATTTTATCAACGTATAAGGTGGCGTGATTAGTAGGCTGTGAATTTCGTAGAGGTGCAAGCACTAGCGGTGCGCAGATTTGGATAAAATCAAAACTGGAATGACTTAGCAAAAGTTTCCTAAATCAGCTTAAATACTATTGTGCCCTATAGACTTTGAACTAAGACTATGATCTTATTTATGTCAAGCAAAAATTGCATGAATAATGCGGCTAACGTCAACTTCAGCCTGACCAAACCTATGATCTTACCTAAAGCAGATTGTGAACTTATGATTTACATGCCTTGTTATTGTCCCTAACCTTGTCTGCTTGAGTTGCCAATTCTAAAAACAACCATCCATATTTCACCAATAAATAATAAATTGAAATAGTGCTTTGTGACTCTGTCACAAATGGACACCCTTCAAACTTTAAGCCAAATGTCACCCCTGAAAAATGGGGCCTTTTTATATACACAGTATGCAGCTATACCTAAAGGAGTAAAGGTAGATTCACTAGCAACACTTGATGTGCCATACTAACTAAACACGACATAAAATGCATTATACCTGGAAAGCCTGTGTAAACTTACATTAGTAGCCTAGGCCTAGCATCAATGTAAAACCAATCATGACGTTAATTCTACTGTTTGCAATTGTGATGACTTGTAATCAACGAGTTATGTTTTGGGGGAGTATTGCATTTAACGCTCAGTGACCACCGAAGTTCTTTGATTAAAAGACTCAAGCAACAATGGTGTTCGTAACATGTTGGTAGCATGTTCGTAAGAATGTTCTTGTTTGTTATGTGCACTAAGTTTATTGTTGGGCAATTTCTTGTTTGAGACCCCAGACCTTCTGTATAAACTCACTGGTCAACAATACTAGACACCGCGCACTCACAGAGGAAATCAGTGATAAAAAGGGTCTGGACACCAGGGCCAAATTTGAAACTTCCTCCCAAATTTTTTTCTGTTATGTTTGCACAAAGAAGACACTTACTGATCAAGTATTGTGCGAGAACCATCGGTGCCGAGACAGCTTCAAACAGAAAGTGCCAGTTGTGCGCGGTATTGATTCTTGACTTCTTTATATCCCAGATGGCATGAATTTGTTTCTACCAGTTACTAAGCCAAAGAGGTTGGGAAAATGCTATTAAAAATTTAGCATGTTTGTTTGACTTTCCCCAATTTCTAGATTCTGCCAGGGGGGACCATGCCCATGTGCCCCAGCCACCCCTGCCTGCAGCCCTTTCATCCTATATGTAACTGAGAAACTTGCAGCTTTTTATTGTAAGATTTTCAATTTATTTCAGTTGTCAGTGCAACTTAAACCCTATCTACATGGGTACGGATCCAAACTGGTACAGATCAAAATGGATTCAATTATATATAACCACCCTAGAAGGAGGTTCGGATCCATTTGTAACCAGTACTCTGCATGCTAATCCAACTACCAAATCAATGATTCACTATATCTTCTTAATTTTTTGAAGCCTTTCCCAGCATGGAAAACGAGGGGGCTAATGTAGTGGGCTTCACCAATGTGGTAATGTACTTGACTTTATCAAGAATGGCAACACTGGCTTACTACAAGAAATGGAGAGTTTTCATTAGCAGCAAGACAAACAAGGTAATTATAGGTAAGACAAACAAGAAAATGACAGTTCATGCAATTATTAGCAACTAGGCAACTCATACAACATAAAGTTGCACTACATGAACTTCAATAACTACAAGTTGCAGACTACAAATAAAAGAAGATAAACAATGCAAGGCAACTGCAAGCCTTTCCAATGGAAAACAATGTTAAAGTATAATTACACAGTTACTTGCAATACTCAATTTCATATCTGCTTTCCCTGTGTTGCATTGGTCTAATGTCTTCTTATATTAATTTATCTTTTTGAGTAATTTCCCCCTTTTCTCACAGGATATTTATTGCTATGTCATGAACGTGTTGCCAGACATGTCTAAACAACCCAAACTGATCCAAGCTAACTATACCTACAAGAAAGTGATGTCAATCAAACGTACCCAGTTTACAAGGTTGTTTGGACAAATCCTGCAGGCTGTTGTATTTTCACTTCCA
Source organism: Alatinidae sp. Z8VKAUB7J3 (assembly GCA_010016025.2). Taxonomy (NCBI): domain Eukaryota; kingdom Metazoa; phylum Cnidaria; class Cubozoa; order Carybdeida; family Alatinidae; species Alatinidae sp. Z8VKAUB7J3. The sequence goes on along the minus strand of JAAAKM020006971.1, from coordinate 5,362,137 downwards.
TTTACACTCTGCGTTGGCTAAAACACAACACTTCTTCTCTAACACATGAAGTGGAAATGTGGTCATAGCTTTTGAATAGCCTGTAATACAGCTTGTCTTTATGATGGGCAGTAGTTTCCAAAGGCCCTTTCTTGCTGACTTCACCCTATCAGTCGAGGTTTCTACTCATTTTACCAGGATGACCAATAATGTAATGCAAATATACATAGATGATCACATGAAAACAGAAAAATGAAGCAACTTTTCGCTCTTTGTCAAGACGGTGCCAACTCTGTGGTTTAAATATTTGTTTATTGTGGTATTTGCACTTTCCTTCACAATTGCTATCATTGTATTTAATCATCTTTGCTTTTTAGTTGCTTTATTGATGGCAATACTCCTAGATTCTTTAAAAACGTTTTAACAAGGTGCATATTTGCAAGCATTTTTGTATGGATTTTATAACTACTCACTGCTCAGTATTAAAAAACTGTACTTAGAAAAGCAAACTACATTTCGGCCTCGGGCAACAGCGTTGCTTACAATAGCATTGTGAAGTCACCCTCTGCTCTACTACAAATAGGATACCTGAATATGTTCTGAAAGTTTTCCGAGACGGCACGATGTTAAGGAAATGGCACAACAGGTTGCCATACTTTGGTCTTGGGCAAACAAGCTCCTTGTAATAGTAGTTTAGGTTGTGCAGCTATTCATATTCAACACTATTCGTTGCAAACCTTGTCAGTTATCAAGGTAAACAACGACTTCTCCTTTTCTCTACAATCTTCTTTTCAGAATCTATCGAGTTCAATGAAAAGGGAGACCTAAAAAGTTAAACAACCCAAAGCAAACATTAAACAAAGTAACCAGCTAACTACAAAGTTGAAAGTAATTTAAGCATCATATTCGTGCTTGCTATCGATCTGCAGGACTTGCAATTCAACATCATCCTCGCTGTTACAATGCATACAGGTAACAATAAACAACGCACGGTTTCAAGGAGGCGCCTGGCGTTGGAGCATAGGGCCTTACCAGAAAATTACCAAGACGGAACACTTTTCTATAACATGTATAGGTCGACATGAAACTATTACCTCGAATCTAGAGCTGCGCACGTCTCTCCATCGTTCTTTCCTGGGGTACAAACGCGACTAAATTACTTCCTTACAGCTACGACTCCACAAGATCTCTATAACACTAGTACTAAAATGAAACCGAAAAGGAACGAATTCGAAGCATCTGCAGTTTTCCTAGGCAACCTCGGTCCGCCCTTTCCGATGTCCTACTGCAACTGCCCACTACCACAGTTCCAATTGCCAAAAGTCGTACGCAAAATTCCCTAATAAAGTCATGGCAACGCTTTTATAGACGTCTTGCACAAACAACAACTTCGCCAGTTTAAACCTGCAACGTTGCAGGAAAGCTCAAAATAAATAGCCCAAAGTTGACTCGGATCTTTCGACCAAGACAGCATAAAGCTGCGCCCAGCAAGTTAAAAATCAACGCAGCTACAATTTAAGTCAAAAGAGAAAAAACACCAGAAAACTGCGTGAATGCATAAACTTCAGTAAATCAACACCTTGCCTTAAACCCACTGAAATCCTTCCGGAAGTCCAGTCTGACCATCTTTCCACGTCTCCTTACTGGCTTCCATAGGCCTAGCAGACTATGGTAGATTCTTCCAATAAATCCTTCAGAGGACACAAGTTAGATGCCTGAGAAAACTTGCATCTTACTAGAGTCTCCTGGAGGGCCCTCCGACCCTGGTCACCACCACATAGCACTCTTTAGTGATGGCGTGGCCGCTGCGGCAACCAGTTTCTTCGGGCCCAAAAACAATAATGGTGGAAAAAACAGTTACAAGGAACTATCGAGCCAACTAGGCAGCAACAGGACCAGGCGAAGTAAGCGTTACCTATATGCTTCTGGCGACATTCTGAGTTTCATAACGAAGTAAGCGATTCGTGAACACCATCACCTACACCACAGTATAGGCTTGAAAGATGATGCTAACTAGGCGAGGATGAAACTCAGTATTTAAAGGTTTCAAGATTCTAAACCACGTGACAAACATTGACCAACCACGAGGCAGAAAATCTTCGCTGGCATGATTTAGCTTGGAAACAACTAAGCTATTTTAAAAGAATTCTATCATACTTCCTGGATTGCACCATCACATCGCAACAATTTCCACAAAGGCCCTTTTTCACACAAAACAGGAACCAGCTTTGCACAGTTCACGCATCGTTAACTTTACCAGCTTTAGGTCGTTTGCAGTCTGAGCGTCGGGCCCGTAGCAACGGGGGGCATTCCGGGGCAATGTCTCCCAAAGTTTAGAATGCCCCCAGATTTTTTGCCACTTAATAAAATTTTAGATATGATTATCGTGATTGGAACTCTTTTCATAGCAGCACATCTTTGTTTCCTTGCTGTGCAGTCTACCTTGTTTTCAGATACGAGTATCCACTATCTAAAACAAAGACATGGATGAAAGGTGACGTCTTGGCTACTTTCCCAGATTATCCCCACCACTATTGTTCGAGACTGCACTGAAAAAGTATAACCCCACCACCTTTCCATATACCCCCCACCACTATTGTTTAAAACTACACTCAAAAAGAATATCTCAACCACCGCATATTCAATGAGGAAACTGATATAGACGCACAAGATAACGTACACAGTTTTAAGTTTGGATCCGTAAATCACTATTGAGATGGAAAATATTGTACAATATTGTTGATAATTTGATCAAACAAATCGACAGTTCTGTACCGATGGCGCCATATCCACTCGCACAGGTATCTATCGAGCATGGCGCGATGGGCCCTTGTTGCCTTTTGTTTTTCATCTTCGCATTCTTCCACGCGTTCTTAATATTTTGTGTGTGGGCGCCAGTAACGGGATCCACAAAACTGTATGTGTGGTTCACCGTTTGATGGGGAAATCCCATGGCCTATATTCCTCCATATGGCTATTGTTTGTGTTGTATTACCCTACGTTTTGGAAGTTGCAGTTGATTTTAAACATTGCTTCTTGGCTTCCTTTTTGGTAATTTTCCACCCCCCCGTTTATTAAGTTTTTGGGATTTTTCCAACCCCCTTTTTCAAGCCCTCCCGAAAAATCAAAACAACTTTATCTAGAAACTCTTCCTTTAGAATTTTTAAACTAACATAGAACTGCTCTCATGAAATACCCCGAATCATGAAGCTATGCCGTGACAGTATACTACAATCGAAATATTGCAGTCTTCACAAATTTGGAAATGACATTTACCTAGTTATATTAGTAATAGTACTGAATGCCCTCAGTGTTAAGAAAAACAAATGGTTTCTAATGGTTGCCACAATTGCTCCCTTTGATGTTTCACGAGATCGACTCGCCAAGATTACATACACTGCCATGAGTTTGTATTATAACAATAAATCACGTCTAAGTCATAGCATTTGTTTCGTGTATAATTATCCTTGATCGTTGGCGCAATACAACCTCCATATTACTTCTTTTAAGTCTCTATCCACGAATCTGCAGAAATCATCTCGTTTTAACACCTATTTGGAATGCTGCCGATTGTCTGGTGTCTCATTGTGAAAAGTCAAGCTTACATCTCCAATCACATCGATCATGATGTTGCAAGGTACTCCAAGAGACTGCAAAGTATCATGGCCCTCTTGAAATGCAAACCGAAGACTTCGCTTAGCACTGTATCCTTCAGTGTTTACAGTGTTAATGATTTTGTATAGTTGCCACGATTGCTCAGTTCAACGTTTCATAACTTGCTCAAAAATTTCATAAACTGCCACGAGAAACGTCGAAAAGTCGAAAAGAAGTAAATCTCATCAACATCATAGGATTTGTTACACTCAATACTATCCTTGCTTACAGGTGTAGCACAAACTTTCCCTTGCATGCTCCTTTGAGTGCTTCGCAGCTTGAAGTGTCGAAGAAAGTAATCGCGAGGTGCTAGCGAGACCTATCTGATTCTCGCTAAATCTGAAGGTTTTGCGAGACAGTTTGCAAGGTCGTAGCGAGTACTCAAATTAGTGAGTCTTTTGTGAATAACGATATTTAGCTAGCGTGGGCTTAGCGAGACAGTTAGCGAGCTCGCAACGCTAGCGAGGCTTTTGTGCATAAGGCCCCAGAAGCGCAAACTTCACGCAAGAAATTGTTCCAGCCTACAACTGTAGTGTGGCCAATGCCCAGCTCGTGTTCACAGTACTCCATACTTGTAAGTTCTCTCGACCACGCATATCAAAACAGAACAATTGATCTGTATGGTAACTTGGAATTATCCAACCATCTAACCACAGTTGATCAAGAAATATTTGAATTTTATTGAAGTTTTATCGTAAAAGTACATTGACCATCCAGAGGCTAAAGTTGAAGTATTGAAGGGGGTTGTAGAATTGAGCTAGGGTATTTTTGCACGTATATCTTGTATTTAGACAAGATATTTTTGAGTTTGAAAAAATTATTTTTCCCAAATGTATGAGTTTTGAAACTACCGAAATGGTTTCTTACTTATAATCCACCGGTTTTTATCTATTTTGAGCATTATGACTAAAAAATATCCTCCAAACATCAAAAATATAACTCTTAATTCACTGTTGCTATAAAATTCATCAAAAGATGTGATTTTCTTATAATTATTTTGCATAGATTATTATATAAGGTTCTCTAGCAAACTTCACCTTATTGCACAACATATTTTGTCATTTTTGCATAATTTCAACAGATTTTGTACTTTTTACTGATCAAATTTGAGAATATGAAATCAACGGTGCAAGTTCAAGAAAGAAAATCTAAGCTTAAAAATATAATAATCATGTTTTTCAAAGAAAAGTAACAAAACGGAAAGGTAAAAATCTACTATAGGTCAACAATATGCCAATATCGCAAAAGTTTAGAAAAGATTAATTCATCATAAGAATTCACAAAATTTCATGTCAATCCGGCCAGGCGTTAAAAAGCTATGAGCTGAAATGTGTAGCCACGGGCCTACTAGGCCCCCCTTGTAAGATAGGGTTAAAGTAATCTGTTCATTTGGCATCCTTGAAGTAGTAACATAAAAATCACTACACAAGTGTTACTTTAACCACTCAAACTTCAAAGAATTAAACAGCTCTAAAACACCTACTGGTATTTGCTTTGAATCTGAAAACAGAAAATGTACCCCTTGCTGTTTCAACTCGAAATAAGTTGCAGGACAATGCAAGATACTATTTGTATAGTGGTAGAACCAGGAGTTGATTCCCCAAAGTGATGGACAAGATCTTTAATTTTTTTAGGTATACCAGTCCCACTTATTCTGATACTAACATAGTCCTCTAGCGGTGGATTACTGGCAGTTAAGAATGTTTCAACCAGAGTATAGAAGCACAGAAGTGTGATTTCAGCGTGCAGTTGAATTCGAAACTCCACTTTGAGGGCTTGTTAAGATGTCAGGTGTTAGAAAAGCTACCTGCTTCCATCTTGAAAACAGCTTCCCTCCATATCACTCATTATTGCATAATATGGCATAGTCTTCAGTGTAGCCTATTAATTATTGTGTTTTATTTGTGAAGTGCAGTCCTTGCTTTGATGAGAGAAGAGTCATTTGTTACTTAATTAAAGATTTTTAATCCCTTGTAGATCCCGTAATCTACTCAGGGATGCTGAACAAACTTGGAGGAAGTGGCATTACACCGAAAAACTGGAGGAAGAGATGGTCTGTTTGCATAGAATATTTTTGTTGTATTAACATTTGAAAGTGGTCATTGACAAATGTTATAAACACACTTTACATTTTGCAAATGTGTTTAGCTTTTAGGTGCAGTATTTGCTGAGAACCAAATTCCTGATGGAAAACTCGGATGAGGATGCTTGAAAACATTTAAACAAACAGTCTGACCCCCGTTCTGTTTGATGCTCTAGTAGTTTTGTGTTTACAACTGACATTTTACCTGTACCACACTTTAAGGCCCTGTACGATTCTATTTTCACTTTTTGTGCTTTGCATCATCCTTACATCTGAGTTTTACCCTAGAACTAATTTTAGAGAAACATTATTTTTTAAGTTTAGACGTGTCTGTACAATACCTAGGTTGAATTTCCGGATTATGCTGTCTGAGCTGACAGCCTCCTAACTGCTCTGACAGTCCAGTCGTTCTTTAATTCGACCCTTGCTCATTGAATTTGGGACACAAGTCAGTTTGTTGTATGCATTGTATGTATTTATTTCGTCATTTTCCAAAAAAGAAACGCAAACAACAACAAAAAGAGTCCAAATTACAATATGCGAAATACAAAGTACTTTAAAATACACAACAGTATATATAGAAGGTAAAAGGTACTTAAAAGGATAAATATAAGTACTTAAAACAGCAAACCCTTATAGATAAAGTTGGGAGGGATGGCATTAAAAAGGGTCAAAAGACATTGTTTTCATAATGGTCCCTTGTTGATGGAATAAACTTGCTGAACTTACTGTGAAGTTAAGTCTATGTCAAAAATGGTCACTTGCTCGATTTGACAACTTTAACAAATCAGATATATTATTGCGGTTTGTCGTAATATCGTGAAATTTGCTATCAAACATGCAAGCATCATCTCGTCAGTGAATGTTAACTTACATGATTAAAATCTTTCAATGGTGTGCATGGGGTATTTCAATGGTGTGACTTTTTGGTGTTCTAAACTTAATCACTTGTACACACAATCTAATGGTGCCCCTCGACATAGTCTTCAACTTTCCCGCTTATCATTACTACACAAGCCAAGCATTCGAAGCATCACCAATCTGTCCACTTCCTCTGAAAACCGTGCTTTGTACATCATGTACCAGAATTAATAGGAGAGTCGCCTCCAAGATGTTTCATTCGGTCACTCACGAAAGTGAGAGGGGCAAGGGCGGCCGCCGCCCCTTAGAGAACTCAATAGCAAATTCCGCCCCCTCCCCCCTGAGATTTTGATCGGCATATATATTATTCACTTTAGTATATCATAGTGCATCGGAAATAAAAAATGCCGGACTTATGGGATGACTATGGGGAAACTCTTGCCCGTATGTCCATGGGTAGGTGCGTTGAAAGTTCCTTGAAAATGCCTTCCGTGAGATATAACTTCAGAACTACACAAAAATTGTATCTTTTGGCCTTAATGAGCAAACTTTTCTCACGTCTTTCAACCGATGGCTTAGCCTGTCCCAGCTAGAATTTAGACTACACAATGCCACGTTCAGTTGAATTTACCCACCTCTGACATTTTCGTATCGATGTTACCAAATGTGATATAAAATTGAATGGATGCTATTGTTAGGATTATTTCTGGAGAATGATGAAACGTATCACCGCCCCCTTTCATATTTTGGAAATCCCAACCGCCCCCCTCTCTTAGAGGGCCAGCTTTGTGACCGCATTCGGTTACTATATTCACTTTGTAGACATTCTTGTAGGTGTTCGTAAATGCAGCTCTTTGGTTTCCCGGGATGTATTATCTGTTCCTCCTTTAAAACATTTCACTGCCGGCTATTTCATGGCAGATTACGTAACGAAGAGAAGCAACACCAGACTGCCAAACTAGTCACAGATAATCTTACAATGTATGAAACGCTAGCAAAACACGTCATGGAGTAAGAGGATAGAAAAATGAAGAAAAGGCAAAGCAATTGGATGAAGTATTGAAATGTTAGACACGACGAACACACTATTTGGTTCAAGGAATTGGGGAGACAGGGATATAGAGTGCTACAGTGATGACGTCACAAAAAACTTTTTTTCGAGGAATCGCAATTATAACTATATCACAGCGTTAACCCTGCCACCAAATACCCGTATACTAAATATCGCCTTCAAATCTCATATCATCTGCGAGAAATGGCTGTTTGATTTTGGAAGAGGCCTTAAGGAAGCACTTTTAATTTTGCTCAGTTCATAAAATTATGAACTGGTTTAATTTAACAAGGTTTTGATAGACATGATTTAAAGTTTGAAAGGGCATATCTCATCGATTGCTCAAGGTATGGTTCTCAAATTTGGATAGGTTGCCTATCTCAACAAGAAGAAAGTAACGAGTGGAGAAAAGTATTAAATTTCAGATATTCATTAAATCGTGACGTCACACTTTAGTACTCTATTGATATAGACACGAAATCTTCCGCCCAGTAAGAACTGAACGCTAGCAAAATAACAAAGCTATCCATAACCTTGTACGTGGTGGATTGTTGTTCATACTGAGTTCTGTTATGAAACGTAGACATAATGACAGTCTTTTAATTTTTGTCCTCTGATATATTTTCTCATGTTAAGCTTCACGCAAAGACCTCTTAAGTCCCGATTGCAAAGACCTTTCAAGGACCAAACCACTCGTTTAGACGTTTACACACTTGTATCGCCATGTTGTTAGGTCGAGATTTCTGTTCATTTTATTCGCTTAATGTCTGTACTCGTGCCTCTTATGTTCTCAACTGCGGGATTCATGACCACTTGCGTTTCTCTGTTACCCTGAACAAAACCCTTTAAAGGAATATTCATGTTTGTCAAAATGATGACTTTTTCACGAAAAAGCATGAACGAGCACCAATAGTCGCCAAAGTTAGTGAGCAGGTTTACCCTAATATAAAGTCATTAATCGACCCGTTTTCTTTCAACTGATGTTTTGTAACGAGACCTTAAGGTGTGGACCACTTTCCACAAAACACTCACGAGATTTTCTTTAAAAAGAATTTCTTAGAGATTTTATCTGCGCAGTAAATTGTGAGGAAAGTGTACGAGGTATCTTAGGAGTATGTTATCCCGTTAAGAGAATTAGTGGATATAGCAGAGCATCAAAGCTACCAGGCACAGTAAACACTGAAGCCTACACGTGTGGTATCAGACATTATGTAGAAGTATGATTTGTCAATCAGTCGTTTCTATTAAGATACCGGAATGTGTATGCACTATAATCATATGAATTCCCTAGTATAAATCTTGTTCCTGACTTTGACTTGTATGCTTATTTTTGCGAAACTCTGGTACTCAAACGTGTTGAGTACTTTTAATAATTTGGTTAATTTTTCAATAACAGTATTTTTAATTTCCATGTTCAGGTTTGAACTGAAGGTGGATAACTGTTTATACTACTACAAGAATCCGAAAGTAAGTTTTTCAGGTATTTCTCGACAGTTGAGTCAATTTTTTTTTATAAACAGTAGCTGCAAGCTCGGGGATAGATTTTGAAAGGATTTAAATCAGAGTGAAGCAAGTGTTATTTTAGTGCAACCCGTGATTTTAGGCTCGTCTGATATTAAGAGGTGTGTTATACCGCATGATCGTGGAGGGTTGCAGTGACGAGCGGGTTATCCATGAGAATGACAGATATATTCGTTTATTGTATTCCTATTGATTGCACTTGCCTTCAGGCCAGTTCTGGGCTCCCTGTGACCATGACAGTAACCAGTTTGCTGCATTTTCGGTGTTACCACTTGTTATCGCTATGTCGTAGTGAGCATTGCAACTCCTTACATTTTGTACGAAACTCTAAAGTGGCAATGTAAATTTTGTTTTTGTAGTTAATACAGGATTCTAACAGGTTCTGGAAAGTTCGAGAAAGTCCTGGGATTTGTTATTTATTTTGAAATATAGATTGGGGAAATTCTTGGAATTTTGCGATGTTTGCCGCATAAATTTTGTTTCTCAGGGCTTTTGAAACAGTTTATCAAGAATTAATCACTTCAGATATGCCACATTTTATTTCCTTACCCATTTCCTTTTTTGTGAAATTAAATTATAGGAAATTCTGTAATTTGAACAGAAATTATTATTGCCTCTGTTTATTTTGAAAATTAGTTTGCCGAGAGTGTCTGATAGTAAGTTGTTATTCTTAATCATAATGACAATGATTTTGTCTGGAGTTTGATATTGTTGTCGGATCAGGGCAAACACTGACTACCCCTAAAACAATCCCGAAAAATATTGGGATTTACTTTTATATTTTGAAAATCTGATAAAGTCATGGAATCATTGGAGCAAGTACCCTTGAAAATGAAAAAATCAAAAGAAAACCATGGAAAGTTTTGGATTTTTAATGATGTTTTTCTGTTTAAGGGCTGTAGTAGGTCGCCCTGTCCTGTTTGTAGTGTTGTATAGATGAGAAGTAATAGAGAGTAGAGGGAGGGAGGTAAATTAAATATGAATTATAACCGTGTCGGTTTGGATCGCGGGCATGGGAGGCTTCATATTTTTACTGCCTCTTTATTCAGGACAAGAAACCGCAAGGAACGATTATCTTAGCAAATTACCTCGTTACAAGATGCGTGGACAGTGGACGGAAGTTCTCTTTCAAACTGACGAAAGGAGGAGCTAAGACATACTGCTTGACAACGGAGTCTGATGAAGAAACGAAACAGTAAGCGCGTTTATAACTCTTTCATGTCTAATAATACTGTCGGTTCGTGTATTATTGCGTACATTGTTTAATAAACATTCCTCTGTAAACCTTCGTAGAATGAAAACGGTCAAGATCTTCACAGAAACTAATACTGTCAAAAGAACCCACAAGCCCGTGTTGTTATTAATAGTGTCACTCACGTTTTTGCTAGCATCCTAGGTAGTAAGTGATACCTCCTTACCGCAGCCGCCCCTTCTATATTACAAATTTAATATATGATGTGATACGCGTGATTCCAGTTTCAGTATTCCTTGACTTAATGTGTTACTTCCACATATTATTCATACCTGATGACAGTTATCATGCCTATTGCATCTTCTTCCGAAATGCAAGTAGACACAATTTGTTAGACACAATGGGCCTTTCTACTCGTAGATTCATGTTCTTTTTGTCCACATTGCATTATCCTGACGATATTGGTGACCAAACAACCGCGGCCTGTTGGACCTCAAAACGTCCCCAATGTTTGGAATCTTGCAAGCTTGCTTCTCAAGTCGTCGGTGGTATGAGGCTGAATGAGTTTCACACCAGAAATCCATCGAATCATTGCATGATCACATCTTTTCAAACGGTGTAGATCCACTAATGAGAGTGGCCATGTTTCACGTTTCATTCGTTTAAGATAAATTAAGGACACTAACAAAAATGGAAATTCGCGTGTAGAAGGGGAGGGCAACAATCGAGCTGCGTTTTTAGATAGAGTTCGTGTACATATCAAAGATGATTGTGTTAAAGACCTTATGTTCCAGATATTCTGGGTATATATGCTGATAGTATTAAGTCGTTAGCATGAGCTATGAAAAATGTTAAAAACCTTATTGACGCTAACTTAACGGTATTAAATATGAATTGGGGGATATAGAATTAGCACGTGTATACTCCCAAAAATTCGCGACAATAAGTGCTCATTGAAATTTCTTTCAGCTACCTGCATTATTGCGTAAAAGTTCTCAGACTGTGTTGCTATGGGGTTTGGGTAAGGGGGGATGATCAACAAATGATATGTTGAGGGAGCCTGTTGGTTGTTATCTGTACCGTTATAGGAGGTAAGGTATCGATTTTCAAGGGGACGTCTTAAATGTACTATCCCAAAACACGTAGTTGATTCTAGCACCAGAAGTGTAAAGGAAATGCCCAACAAGGAATGGTTTACTTGGTCTGAGGTTATGATTTTCTCTGGTTCATGCTGATTTTGTTGCTTTATTTCAAGAATACCTTTCGTATTTTATGGCCCTTACTATGAATGTTTGTTTACTTCATAGCTGGATGAAAGTGCTCTCAGAAGCATCCAAGAGCTCGTGGGATAACGTACGTTTTGGATTCTTTTATATATTTTGAACAGAGTTTAAATGTGTAAATCATTCCAAGGTAACATTTTGGGCAAATTTTATTAGACAACGAATTGCAAGGACTGTTGTGAACAAGCTTGTTGACGCTGACAATGCAGACAGGACCCCTTTGCAGACCCCTTCGTGCGAAGTGGCGGGACGAATTTTTAATATTAAGTTTTTGTTACGTTTTGTAAAAATCACTCGGGACCTATAAGTCACCCGCGGCCTTCCCAATTTGAATGCTGATGCTACATGCAGTCTTTGTTTTGTGCCGAATGCTGACTGCTATCTATTGCCTAGAAGTCCATCGGATTCCTTGCTAATACCAGCACCACACAAATTGAAATTAGTTCAAATAACATCCCGAGGGATTCGTACTTTCTTAGAAATGGGGTCTCTTTGAGCAAGGATCTCGATGTTCTGCAGGTGAAGCCTGGTTGTGGTGCACTTTCTGTACCTTAAGAACGATGTAGTTGCACGAAATTGAAAAGGATAGCCATATGGACTTCCCTGATTATGTGGGAGGATATTTGAACCTAGAATCGTATTGGGGTGCAGAGACTGAAGATTAACATTTTTGATTTTGCCTCGATCAAGGTATTCTGTGTATTTGTAGGGATGGTTTTCTTGTGTAAAGTAGAAAAACCATAACTTTTTCTATAAAATTTGTTATCACTGAAGTACTATATAAAACCTCAATGCTCAGTGGTTCTTAACCAAGAGGAAATTCCTTCCCAACAGAGAAATTTGGAATTTAAGGAGAGGAAAGTTAGCCCGGGAGGAATGGAGATGCGTACTTATAAGATTGTGTAATATACGTATAATTTGCGCCAAGACACGTTTCCGATCATCTCCTGTGTTTCCAAGGGTACCGTCTACGCCCACTTGCAAGAACATCATGATGTTACTTGATGGAGACGTTCGAAATTGGTTTCCATCTCTCGCTACTACTGGCGCCACACCCTTTTACCATTTCTAAGGAAGGGAATCTGCTCCAAGATTTTTGCTAAGGGAGAAATCGGACCACCAAGGTTGAAAAGCACTTTAGTAGGCTTTAGGGCTTCAGGCAATAATGCCTGTTGAGGTGGCTTAACAGGTTTTAGGATAAGATCAAGGTAAAACCTTATGCAACACTCCATCCACTCGATTTATACGTGTCCATTTCTTGTTATAGATGGCTCACATACCAGAGAGTAACGTCAAAAACGTCAGTATGCCAGCTTTGTCTATCAAAGAACCTGATTGCCATGGTTATTTATGGAAACAGGGCTTTACGCATAAGTCTTGGAAGAGGCGCTACTGCGTCCTGAAATCCGGTTGTTTGTACTACTATGAGGACATGTCTGAACAAGTGGCAATTGGAATGTTCAAACTTCATAATTATGATATACAAGAAACCGAAACGACAGGAAGGAAATTTTCAATGATAGGCATCCCACCAGATCCAAGGATGAGAACTTTCTTTTTCTCGGCAGAAAATGAGCTAGATTTTAATAGGTAAGTGGCTGTGATTTTATAAGTGATATATACCAAGACGATACATATCCATTGACGCAACTGGTAGAGTAGTCTGTTTCGTGTTTTGCTTCTGTACAGGAGAAAGGTGAAAGTGCTCTCTTGATTATACCGTGGAGTGGCAGCTGGCCACAGCTTCTCGACTTAGTTCTGTCTTTGCTATGTACCAATCAGTTCCACGTATCTTAGGATGTTGCGAAACTGTGAAACGCCAAGTTGTATGTAGACATCCTCTTGGTTGTTAACAATTGGATTGTACCCAATACAATGCTATCATGATGTTGTAATTTTCTGGTCGGGGTGGAATGACGAAAACAGTCAAGCAAAATGTAGATCGGTCGAGCTCTTATCCGTTCATTGTCTTCAAGATCGTGAACCATTGGTGGCTTGCCTCATGATATAGTCGATGACTGCAAGGAAGGAGGGCGGTGGGGAATCTCCTTGCTGTACACCAGTTTCAACGTTAAAAATGCCATGTACCTCAGGATTTGTTGCTATGCAGCAGTTTGCGCCATGATATGGAACCTGCAGATGTTTATGTATTTTGGAGTATGTCATTAATGCGTAAAAGCTGCCAAAAGTGTGAAGTGATAAGTACAATCGGATGGGTTGTTTTAAGTCAATATAATTTACAGTCCAAGGTGCCTGGCCCCCTAATAAACCGTTAGTGGCAATTGAACAGTATGCCTTTGCTCAAGCTTTGTAAAACATCCGATTTGCTTTATCGTCGGCCAATGAAAGACGCTAGCTTATTATTTTCATTACCAATGATACTGCTTTACTGCCGCCCTTAACTTGTTCCTAAACCCGGTTTTATTTGACAGTCGGTGTCTTTAAGAGCCCGTTAGTTGGCGTCTCCTAACCGTCCTGCTTCTCTTTGTGTCTTTTAAGGGTTCTGTTTTGTTTCGTTTTCTCTCTTTTTTCTTTATTTTGTCTGTTCTCCCTTTCTGTTCGTCTTCTCTTCTTACTTTTTTCGTTACTTTCTTCCTTTCTTTCTTTCTTCCTTTCTTTCTTTCTTTCTTTCTTTCTTCCTTTCTTTCTTCCTTTCTTTCTTCCTTTCTTTCTTCCTTTCTTTCTTCCTTTCTTTCTTCCTTTCAAATAGTTGTAATACCACTGTCAAATCAAGGAGCAACGATATCCAACTGTGTTGAAAGGTGTTTACACTTATCTCTGGTTAAATCCTCTAAAATCCTCTAAAACCAGGCTAATGACGATAAAAAAAAACAACACTACAATCTTAAGCTAAAAAGTATCCTTGAAACTAAGTATCTGTAAAAGTTTCCTAAAAAGACTCTTTGGGCAATAAAAAGGGTAAAAAGCAATATAAAACAACGAGCTTCGTAACACACGTCCGAGCCCAACAGACCGTGCAGGAGATTATTGCATGATATGTCATGAAAAGTCAAGATGCTTTTGACTTTGGTAACCCATAAGCGCGTTTACAGTAGGCTCATCCTCAATCAAGCAAGCTCAAGCTTTAACGTATTGATGCAAAACACAATTTACATTATCATATAGTACTTTATATTATCATATATATTATATTACATTATTATACACACATATATATATATATATTTATAAAATGCTAAAACTGCGGTTATTAGGCAATGAAACTATATAAAAACTAAAAAATGCCTAGAGGCCAGCTCACAAGATATCGGTTTAAAAACCTTTTTCAAGTGGGCACTTTTGAAAAACACACTTCAAAAAGGTTTTTAAACCGGAAGCTTGTGACCTGGCCTCTAGGCATTTTTTAGTTTTTATATATAAATATATATACATATACATATATACGTATTATATTATATTACTATATTATTATTAAATTATATTGCTGTTGCAGACTATAACTACAATTGAGATTTTTAATACTGAGGACGACATTTACTGAAATCAACCCACAGTTTGGTTAAAAGGGAAGTTTTAATTTTGATTCCACGAAGTTTCAAGATCCAACATTATCCGCCACACGAATTGTACCAACGAATTCATACATGTTCTTTGACTGTTCTGATAAAATAATCTAGTTGAGACCAGGGGTTATGTACAATAAAAAGCTATGGTGATCTCTTCAACATCCATTTGTAATTTAAGTGGTCCTATACTAACACCAAAGTTTTCTCGTTGAACCAGTTACACAGAAGTGTACTCGTTAAGGTAGTTTGGCGATCAGCCATTATCTCTTTTGTATAATGATAGAAGCTATCTTTCATCCGACAAATTCTATTTAAAATTTTTAATTTATACCTTACAAATATCCTGGTACGATTAAAGTAGCATGATTTTGACTGGAATGCTCTTGGAATACTTGCTTCAAATGGAAGAAAATAGAATACTGTTTACCAAGAAGTCCTCGAATAGTCAGTTATTATATTAAGACGTTTTGTATTATTCATACTGTACACACACTTATCAGATAAGAAAAGTTGTAGTTGTTCATAATCAGTTTCGCACTCAGAGCTTCAATAAAAATATAAGAACTTTTGATCTTTCAGCCTTATTGATACTTTTTCTGCAAACTATTCTCTTTTTTGATCAATCATTGCCGGGCCACGCAGGGTATTCCTGATAGTATTTCATAAAAAAATTCGTTGCACTTGTTTGTTGCTTAAAGTTTGGTCTTAGTTGAAAATTTAACTGATGTCCACAGTAAAATATCTACCATTAACATAGCAGCCGAGTCTGCTTGAATGTCTAAGTCTCCATAACTATCAGGGCTCTTCTTTGAAGCTTTCGCTCTATCTAGTGGACGCTATTTTACTTAGAACACATTACCAATCAAGCTGCCCAAATTTGACTGTTTTTTTATAAAAAGCACAGTTGGGCACAATGTTGTGTTTCCTTGTCCTTCAATTCATTCTGATGAGTTTGACTCTAAGGAGTAGAAGAGCAAATGAGCTCTGCAGTGGAAAGATTACTTCGCTAGTTTGCTATATCCTATAGTGTCGCTGATCTGCACGTTAAAGAAACAGTTTATTATTGCTTTATCAGTGATTAAAGATAAACAATGCACGTGGACAAACGTTGTGGTCCTGTAGCTTATTATTTCCCCCGCAATTTTAGTGAGCACAAGGTTACGAGATGACCTGTGACGTGCCTTACAAATACAAATTAACTTGTTACTCTGACTTGATCCCATTATTTATTTTCTCTTATCCTGTTACAACTTCTCATTGATTACTTCATTTATTCACGAAAGAGCATTATACTTTACCTTTACAGGAATAACACTTCTACAGCTTTACCATTGTCCAGCTTTAGAATTTCTGCATGGGAAGTTCCATTAAATGCAACTGTCTTCTTAATCGTACTGGTATTTACATTAAATGTACTGACATAGATCACTTCTCTTGGCCAGTAACTTTCAGTATTCATTCCATTCCATTTTGCTTAAGAGCATACGGATAAGCCTGTAAGACTTTAAGTTCAAATGTATTTTGAGTGTTGAAAGTTTGGCCCTAAAGGAGTGAGATGTTTCCTCAGACCAGTACTGTTTGGTCATTTACCTTTGCAATCATATCTAAACTTTACCCAATAAGCAGCTAATTATGTGTTATACCACTTACATTAAAGCCTGGTTGCCTAAACACGTCCCCACAGCTACCCCCCTTTCGCTATTTGTTTAAGTCAAAAAAGATATATCAAGAATTCAAAATATAATCTATACCGCAAAACATAAAAAATTACCAAACGTTAGTTAAGCACTTTGCATTCAGTTTACTTTATTTTTCTGTTTTTTCTAATTTTGTTTATATATTTATTGCAGGCTTTCTGTCAGAGAAAACGTTGCAGTTTTTTAACTGCACGTTTTCGGTTCAATGATGTCCGTATCGGCTTCCGTTTCGCACTTCAATCGCACTCCTGTTGCTATGGATTTAGATAGAGCAAAGTACGACATGTGCATGAATACCGAGGGACCACTCGTCATTATCAATATTGCTGGAAAGCGTTATCAGACGTATGAGGACACATTAGCGAGGTTTCCGAATACGCTGCTTGGCGATCCGAATAGAAGAAAACAATATTTCAACGAGGAGACCGGTGAATATTTCTTCGATCGACACAGAGCGTCATTTGGTGGAATATTGTACTATTATCAGTCAAATGGAACACTTGAGAGGCCTCAACATGTGTCTGATACTGTTTTTACGAAAGAGGTTTTATTTTTTGAACTTGGAGAGGACGTTTTCGGGTTTGCAGAGGATGAAGAAAAAAGTGGTGAAGAAGAACTCCCGGAGAACAAAATCATGAGAACAATTTGGGTTCTGTTTGAAATGCCACAATCTTCTATATTTGGAAAGATATTGGCTGTAGTGTCGGTGGTAGTCATTTTGCTTTCAATCGTGGTCTTTTGTTTGGAAACAATTCCAGAACTGGACCCAAATCGTATCAAAAGTGAAAAGAAAAAGAAACATGTTGCAATGACTTGGATGATTCTAAACACAAGCTGTAATGCATGGTTTACGGTTGAGTACATTCTTCGTTTGATCTCATCACCCAATAAAGTTAAATTTTTAAAATATTCACTCAATGTAATCGATCTTATTTCAATTATACCATTCTACGTCACACTTTTTATGGATGAAGAAACAACTGGGAGTTCGATCGAAATACTACGAGTGGTTCGTGTTATCCGAGTGGTCCGGATTTTCAAGCTTACTCGCCATTCAAGAGGTCTTCACATTCTAGGAAATACCATAAGCGCAAGTTTTCACGAACTCATTATGCTTGTGCTGTTCTTGGCTATAGGAGTTATCTTGTTTTCAAGCTCAGTGTATTATGCGGAATCAAATGTTGAAGGTAAGGAAATAGTTCTTTGGAAAATGTGTGTAGTTTACCAATTAGTTAACAGATGAAGACATTAATTGGTCGGTTATACCTTGAATTGCTAAATAAAACTAACTGGGCGTATAGACTATGGCGGAAATATATAACAGTCTTCCAAAGCGTTAGCAGATCAGCCACAACTAGCACCATTAGTAATAATACATGAGACTATTCATCCGTCTTTAGAACATGTAAACCATTGTGCACTTACAAGTTCTTCCCTTGAAGTACAGTCGTCCGAAAAAATCGGATATAGTGCGCGTAAAATTATGCCAAATTTTGTGTTTTGAAAGAGACAATCGAAAGATGGGCAAACAAAATAGCTTTGTATTTTTGGAACGTCCGCTAGAACTATAGATTTATCAAATAGGCCTAATACGAAAACATGTAGACTGTCTCCAAAATGGCCAGATGAAATGCAAAGTAGCCTTATCTATGGTACGGAAGTAGCAATACGATTGCAGAGACGGCGGAAGGATTACTTTATTGGTGCGGCGAGCAATATGATACTGACCGACGAGATTGTGGCAACCCACATTTTCTCCTGCGTAAATCTCAACCCCCCTCGAGTTGACAAAGGCAATAAAAACAGTGCTCGCGCAGACTTGAGCTACGTCTTTAACATTTCCTGAGTTTGACAAAATTTGGTTTAAGTTATTTCAACTCAGGAAGCGGTCATAAAGTATAACCGGGGTAGGGCAGAGGATAGAGTGTCGGGGTATGGAATTTTTATGGTCATATTTCTTGGGGTATGAAATTTATTAGTGGTATTTTCGAACATTTGATCTCCGCTTTTTTGGGGTACAAAAACATTGAGTAAAAATTCCATAATATGCTCTTCCCCACCCAAGTTGCACTTTGTGACCCATCCCTTATGGTATAAAAGGCAATTTGTACCATCTTTGATGCCAATGGGAAGTCACTAAATAGGACGTACGCAACTTTATTTTGCTTTTTTGGAAAACCTCAATGAAAATTTTTAGTTCTCACACATGTCCCGATCAACAGTCAGTATTGATCATATTGACCCACTGGTAAACTAGTGGTCTGAAACCGGGGAATAGAGGGTTAAGTGGAAAAGAAACAGACATTACCTGTCAAACATTTCTGGTAATTTCAGAGTTAAAAGTTTCAGAAGATGCTTTTTCGCAAAGTCGTAGATTTCAGAAGTACAATGGAATTTTGGATCTCAAACATGGTTTTATCCGAGGTGTGTTGCTTTTGAACAACGTATCCCATCTTTAACCCTATGTCTGGTGTCCAGAAAGTTGGAAACAGCCCCAGTTTGCTGCATTTTACCTGAGAATGTCAGCAAAAGAACAGACTTAAATCATGCCACATTTTTAAACAAGATAGCGATGCAAAACAAGATGATGATTAGAGCAAGAAGCAGATAAACCAACGAGTCAAGCCAAATTTCCAAGAGCCGTTGCAATATATGCAATAGACGCAATGTGAAAAACTGATGTAGGGCAAAAAAATTTGGTACGGCAAGTACTGTACCTGGCGTACCGGTTCCGCCGTCTCTGTACGATTGTGTGTGTTATCTGTACATTTTGGCACAGTTCGGGTTTTTAAGGAATTGCTGCCCTATGGCAGAGTCACATTGCTTCATAGTACTTTTATCAGTTCATCATCTGTAGAAAAATGTGAAATATCGTTGTCACCGATGTCTACAAAAGGTGTGGTTCTTATCAAACCATAAATTAGTATACATTGGGGTTTCTTTAAAGGTCATTCTACACTTTTGCAAAAGAAGGGGTTCACGGAAGGGTTCTAAATGACGTAAACTATCATGGCTAAATTATGATGCTATACTAATGACGAAGTTTGTGGGTAACATTATGCACCACAGCAGTGTCAATTGTACTCCTCTTTGGCAACAGAGAAGATTGATTTCATGGAATGATAAGAGATCTACATTCCCTCAGCTGTTGTAATCCACATTTTATCAATGACCGAGAAATACCTTGCTGGGAAAATGTATTATCTGAGTTACTGGAGTTTTTACTACTTGCCCTTTCTTGAATGTTAGGGAATGTTTGCTGGCAACCAAAAATTAGCTTTGCTGGGAACTGAAATAAAATAATTCATAGGATAAAAGTGCTTTACTATGCTGCATATCGCCGAGATACCATATCGATACATAAATATAAATCATGCATAGGTTTCCTCTCGCCTTTTTACCTCCTTCCCCCTCCGTTGATCCAAACACATTACTAACACCGGACCTTAGATGCAGGAAGTCAGCTGATAAGCCATATTGAATGTACCTGTCATATATATGATACAGGAAAAAAATTCCTAGGTGCCTTCCTTCACGTTACCTTTGTGACCATAGCTAATATATGAAGATTAATCCAGTGCAATAAGGTACTGACATTTTTATACCTATCACGGACAGGAAGGATGGGCGGTTTTTGCTCGATGATGTCAAATTATGTAAATAGCCAGCAAGACATGTTATGATGCATAAACTGACAGTAACTTCTTAAAATTTATCTGTAAACGTCTTAGTGCATAATTTTTTTTCCAATTCCACAAATTTAAATTATGACGTCATTCTTGACCAATGGTCACAATTTACATTCTTAAAATATTTTACTTTACTATTTTAAGTTAATAAATTATGGTTTGTAATAACTATTTGGGGTTCCAAAGGACAATTCAATTGATATTATGTTTTATTTGCCTCGGAAAGTTTGATAAATGAGCAAAATGTGTTACTAAAACTCCATGCTGAGTCATATTTATGCAGATTTCGAATGTCGTTTCATATCAAATTTCTTTTCTCATTTTGCGATTCAGACAACTTGTTAACGCACTTGTAAAAGGCAATTCAGGAACAGAATTTATGATAATTGTGTCAAAGACATAGAATTTGTAAAAGTTGTTGAGTTTAGTAGAAGAAAATCAAATGAAGAAGATGGTTTTACTGATTATACGATGGACGATAATGTTGCTGGAGAAGACTTTAGTGTACAGACAGATAATAAAGAGGCCATAAAGTGAAATAATGTAAATGTTAATGAGAACATTGCAACTGCCCACAGACTATTAACAAAGGGAAAAGTGACAAAACTTGATATGTTTTTAAAAATAATTTTTTATGTAGACTAAAGCCGTCATTAACATATTCGAAGACGTTTTAATATTGTAACTACAAAATTAATTCATCATGTGGTTTAATATCCACAGACAGCCTTTATTAGATTTTATGCGTGCTTTATTAAGCGAGCAGAAGTCTTTTTGACGCAGTCTAAAACGCCCCCTCACTTATTATAAGTCTAAAAAAGGCCATCTGGGGTAGGGTTGATAATTCAGAAATTTTGAAGTCATACCATGCATGTAACTTCTTGCTGTAGGAATTTTGTCCAACTAAAAGAGTAACTACTTTGTTATTGTCGTCTTAACGTGAATCTCTACAACGTCATTTTCTTTAGCAGCAAGCAAAAAAGGGGACAGACCATTTTCTAAAGCACGAGCACAAAATGGCAAAATTTCAATGACTGTTGTTGATTAAGATGTAACAGTCTGTGATGAACCAAAAAGTGTAATTTTGAATAACGTTTCCGTTTAGTCCTGACGATTTGTGGACGTTTATACGTTCTAATTGCCTCTAGCACTTTGTAAAAAACTTTTTAATAATTTGTGGCTTTTGGAATGAAAGGTATCCCTAGAAAATATTCAACAATGTGATTAAAAAATATGAGCTCACTGATTCATTAATACTCATGTGGTACGGTTCTTATATATTACCACGTAGATAGGAATGTCGATAGGAAATAACACTGAATGAATAATATCAAACTCTTATGTAGGCGATCTTCGTCGAAAGCTAAATATTAACTATATAGTCTTTCGGAGTAAAGATACCTTACCGCCAAGATAAAACACCCTCATTCATTTGTTTTATTCACTAAATTAAAAGTAACCGCATTTTATGTTGGTGAAAACACTCTAATAAAAATATAGTCAATCGGCAAGCACACACATTTCAGCTTATCATAAACTGATAAAATAATATCTGAAAAATTCCAAGTTTATGCTATGAACTGCACCTTTTACATCATTTACTATGAAACAGTTACACAATGATGTAATAATCTCAGAGGTCAACACGTATTTGCTACAGTAAATTTTAACACTACAATGTACTGAATGGTGTTTCTTCGGTATAAAGACTTTAAAGGACCCTCCTCCCCCCCTTCACTCCTGATGATCATGTGGAAAGTGAGTTAATAAACCCCTTTAAGCGCAATTAATGTCTTTTCTTTTAGGTACTGATTTCAGGAGTATCCCTCATTCATTCTGGTGGGCAGTAGTTACCATGACCACCGTGGGTTACGGTGATGTGTCACCTACTACTCTCGCAGGAAAGCTCGTCGGTGCTATGTGTGCCATATCTGGCGTCTTGGTGATTGCTTTACCAGTTCCAGTTATAGTCAGCAACTTTGAACATTACTACAAAGAGGTAAGTAATCATTAAAATTTAATAAATTTTTTTGTGTCTGCTGACAAAAAATGGTCTGATTTAAATTCACGTCTGAATAACTAGATATTGAGACAAAGTGACTCGATGTCACATATAAATTTTTATGTTTTCACAACAGAATAACCTTTTAGCACGGCTATTTTAATAACAATCGAATGTAGGAAAAGAAGTGGAATAATTCTGCTGCTGCAAAGCAGACCCCTATCTTAAGAGACTAGATCGCCCCGCCAAAAATTTACCTTAGAATGCTGAAAACAAGACAGTGGATCTATTAGACTGGAATAATGCATTTGTAAACGACAGCCTTACCTCGGTAGGGCGAGATTAGTTTTCCTTTAACTGATTCAAAAAGAGATCAACAACATTCTACCTTTGGAAGAAGCTTAACAAAGCTCGTCAAGGTACTAGCTTACGTGCACTTTTCTTTTCATCGTGCGGCTCTGGAAGCTGCATTCATGGAAACAAAGTAACTTGTGCTCTATCGGAAAAATAATTTTCCAATAACAGGAGTGTCAACTTAATGTTTCTCTTGCGCCTGTATCATTTTTTACAATGTGTTCTGTTCTTATACATTTTTTGAGAAAACGTTTTCCTACTTAATTCCATACGATTATTGTGACTAATATCTGCCGAAACGTGACAATCTCCAGAATAAATAGATGTCTTCCGCAAAGTAAAAGCTAGGCTTGGCTTATTTTTTTGTATCAATTACAATCTACAGATACTTGTTTTATTATTGTGCGATGCATCAGGAACAAGAACTCAGATTATTCGTCTTCCATTATATAAATCAGCAGAATGAAATTAGGAAGAAGAGGACTTATCAATTGTCTTTGCTGTAATGAAGCAAAATATATCTGACACTCAACGTAGTACCAACTATATATACTTTCACACAAGATATGTAAGGTCTATTTTGCTTGTGCTACACTCAACACGATATAAATTTATTATCAATCAAAAGAGGCTGAAAGATTATGGCATGGTTTTGTAATATAAGTTACAACTGACGAGAAAAAGAAGGATATTGGTGGTATTGTTTACAACTCCAATTTGAGCCAATTTAATATCTTTTATTTCGTTTTTCATGGCGGTCCTTACAATCAAAATCTATCACCATTTGATATACCAACTTATTTAAGGATATTTTCTTAGCTACTGCTTTGCCAATTTTTAATTAAACTAACTTCTTACTAACCATACTTAACTAAAATAACCATTTTTTTTGTAGTTATGCGCTCGATAAATGAATTTTAAGGACAACGCCTACTGTGTCACAAATAAACAAACATTTTTACCTACATCCAAAAGCTGCCATTGCGTCACTAGATTTCATACAAGCTTCTCCGAATCTTGAATAGTCCTTTTCCGGTCATTAAGCATCAGCTTATCTTGTGATGCATGGCAAAGCCTCTGGTTCATGTTTGGTATCATAGCCTAAAGAAAATCAATATCATCTTCACGGAATTGTTTTTTCGAGAAAACCAAAAGTATGTTAACATCGGAGGTCACCTAGCTCAGTTGGTAGAGCGCACGCCGCGAAAGCTTGGTTCACGGGTTCGACCCCCCGGTAATGACATACTTTTCTATTTCTCTACTGTTCTATTCAAAACCAACAATTCAAATCCTGTCTTCTCGATGATACTTTCTAACTTAATGGGCTTTGGATTGATGACGGGCTGGATGGTAGTCCTTCCTTGGTCAAGTCACATGGCGCAGAGAGGCTGGTCTTCAATTGCGTAGAGCTGGATGTCGATGTCCACCCGTGGATGATTGGGAGCTAATCTTAATCACAATATTTCGTATCAGAAATAACCTTTCATCCTATAAACCTATTATGGTTAAGAAAGTGCAACATAAGCATACAATTCGCTTCTCAGAACTAAACTTAAGTAGACGCTTAGCCAAAAACCAGAACAAAGGAGCATAGCATAGAATATAGAGGCCCTCGTTTATGGAATAGACGTACCACCATATCCGTAAAAACGTCTATTTCTCTTGCCAAATTCAAAAACTCCCTAAAGCTACATATGCTCAGGTAAAGTAATGCATTGACGTACTATTAGAGAAATACGAAATCTAAACTTTTTATCTGTCGATTTGCATCAGAAATCTTAAGCAACAGAGTGTAACAATGCTATAAACATTACAACAACCAAAGCTCTAATAATACAAAATGAGATAAATCACCCTTACAAACAATAAAGACAATAACCAAACACTTTATCAAATTGCTACTCAAGGTAGAAGGAAAGAAATTTAACAACGAATTCCTAAGAAAGAACAAACAATAATAGTTCCAAGTATAAAACGACTTTTCAACTAATTTCTCTTCTTTTATCTGAAGTGGTTTACTATTGAAACCAAGGCTTCCATGAAAGAGCTAGCCAGACAGGCATATGCCCTCTAGGAAACCTAATCATATATAAACGTATTTCTCAATGTAGACACTGCATACATTTGTCCCTCACATTCAAATGCATAAATGACAATAACTACCAACCTATGTAAATTGCAATCTTTTGCATTGCTTTTCAGAATATTCACTCCATACAAACGTAACAAAAAAAAATTACGTCCGCTGCATTACATCTGCATGAAGTATTAAAATTTTAGTATTTATTATTTACAAATATAATAGCTATACGTTTATATATGGTTGAAATAGAACACAGACACATGGAAAATATGTCTACGTTCAATTTTCAAGTCAGATTTGCAAAGCGTCGTTCGATGTTTTCAGGACAGTCATGCCGAGGTTGCTTAAACGCCAGGCACAGCGTATATTGCCCACAGTTTACATAAATACGTTACCCACCACTTGTTTTAGCAATCTTACTTATGAATTTTCGTGCCAATATGATACTCTATATAAGGTCGGAGTAAATATCTTTCAATTCACCACTTTCTGAAACATTTTCTATGATTGCCAATGGATGGAGAAGAGGACATCTATTTTACCGTAGAGTACTTTTGGTCTGCATTAATCGTGACAGTTCCCTCTGTTGGATAACTCATTTGGTATGAGCACTGTTAGTCGCCGAGCAAATCAAAAAGCTTTCCTGATACCACTACTTTCTCGTTAGCAACTTTAAGCTGTCACTGAGAGATTTCGCCATAGAAAGTATGTTAAGGATTATCCTCTGCAATTCCTTCTAAAGGAGCGATAAATCAGCAATTGGTCAATATTGATACCATTACCATGGTGCAACTGAACTTTCTGAAATCTTTTAATCTGCTGACGTAAAACTGCAGTATACGGACTAGAAAGATCTTTAACGGTAGGAAGGCATTTCTTATTGCGATGTATCCGACATCATCGGGATTTGCTTGAAGAGCTATTTGAACGCCGCTTGTACTTTGAACTTTCTAGTGTCTGAAGGATCAGGATGGTAAGCACAATGTCAGCCAGCTTAACCAAAAATGGATGAAACGAGAAGTGATTAAACGTTTCAGTTCTTGAAGTCAATTCCTTTGTTACATAAGATTTTGCATCTTTGACAAATAATGCATTGACATGGAACTCTCTCTTCTTCTTGCCTTTCTTAATTAAGTGTTTCCCTGGTTTCATTTCCAGAAAGAGCCATTATTTGACAAAAAGGGGAGAGACTGCAGGCCCTTTGCTCCCGTCTGGTACCGCCACTGAAGCATATATTGTTAAATGGCATCTTAAACGTCCACTTACAGTCTTATCTCACACAGATCTGAGGGTGTACTCTCATTATAATACTCAACAAATACTTAACACGATGATTATGTATTACGCAACTACTACAGGGAAGAGTTTCCATATCCTAGATTCATTTATGCGGTTTTATGCGGTGCACGCCCCTTCTGCTACGGCGATGCCCACATAAATGGAACTTTTATTACATAACAGCACACTTTAAGTTCTGATAGCTCATCGACGAATCGAACAAGTAATCGGGAATTAAGGGCTAACGGTGGAACATTCCATAGAGACTAAATATTGTAGAATATAGGTACTCTCCCGCTTATTGAAGTCTTCCTATAGACATGATCCATGGCCTTGACCTGCAAATATTGGGTGGGATGCCAATTTCTTTGAAAGATGTTCAGACTGTTAAAGAATTCGTACATCAGCTTTCCTTAATATAGGCATAAGCTTGAATAAACTATGATATAATGTCTAGTAACACCACCTTTTCTATTTCTTAAGATGGCATAACTGTAACTATCTACAGATAACGATTGTTTAAAAAGGATAAATGATAGATGAAGAGGCTTGAGAAAATTTGTAGGTTTAAGAAATGCTGAAAAAGAACTTAGCGCATTTCGGTTTACATCAAGGATCTGTTGTAGTAATTCGACTGTTTTTAGATACTTACACAAACAGAAGGTGAGTAGTCTTTTGCTTTCAGTGCCATGTTTCTTATGAAGAGTTATAAACAAACAAAGTGCTTTAGGTAAGAAAGTTAATTTTAGTAATCAATAATCAATATTACTTTTGCAGTTGGGCAACGTCATGGGTCAGACGTCCTGGGAATAATTTTAAGTTCTTGTCCATTTTCCATGAGACTCCTAGAGCAGCAGTTGCACTACAGTCTGAATCATCACAACGACTTCAATTAAAATCTAATCTTTCTAGCATCTTTCAATGTCAATCCTCATTGTACTTACTTCTACAAGTACCCAATTCCCATTTCCCGAGTCGGCAAATAAAAAACGGGTAGCAAGGGCATCGAAAAAGGAGTATAATTGATGTTTTACATAGACGATAAATTCTATGGACTTAAATATGGTCAATCAGTTTAAAATTCTCAAACTTATTCATTTATTGCAAGTTAGAACAATAATCCACACTCTTATCATCAATAAATAAAGAAAAATTATTACATGGATATGTACTGCAGATGTCAAAATTTCATCACAGAGTAACGTAACAGTCATCTCTTAGAATTCTGTAGTGCTTTGTAAACGAGTTTAGCACATCATCCAATACATGGTTATACGATCCACAATAACTAAGCTTAAATCAAGCAAAATGGCACTATTATATCTAAGGACCTGATGATGATGTCTTGTTTCTTTCGTGTTCTATCAACTTTCCTCGGTGACAAAACCTTCTCTGCAGTTATATGAAAATATTGTTCCAACGTAAGAGCAGTCCGTGCCTTGATCTTGGCTCAAAAGGTCATTTTTTGCTGGAAACTTTTCCCAAGTGGGTTTCCAAGACAGGCACAAATGTTTGAGTTGGCCTTTGCTGATGACATATCCGAGAAACCTGAATTTCCATGTTTTGATGGTAGAAGCTTATACTGATAGTTAAAAGAAACAAAAGGAAAAGAAACGGGATCACTGGTCTTATGTTTATGTTTCCACGTCTATTAGTAATTGATTAAAATTTATTTATTTATACAGCGTTATTCAATGTTGTGGCAGTAGAGTCAGATCGAAAACTGAAAAAGTACAAAACGAATACAATGTTCATACATAGGCTATTATACACCAACAACATTTTGAAGACCTGAATTGAATGCCAACCAAATCTATATAAATGTTTTTTGGAAAGGGTGTTTTGATTTACTTAGAGAATGAGGACTGTGCTTTCCTTAATATTTTTCCGGTGTTGAGATCGACCTGACTTTGAAGAATCATCAAAAACTATTTTCTGCATTTACATTTTCCCCTGTCTTTTATTTATCTTGGTGACGGCAATTATAAAGCCAACAACGACGACAATGACTACCAATATGATGATGGCGATCGAGACGACAATGATGACGATTCAACTATGATATAAGAATAAAACAAACCTACTTCATCGTCTTACAAAATTACGCGACGAAGTAAGAAGGTACGATACTGGCTTGCAAATTAATGATACTGATGAAAGTAACAAACTGTTTCAATAGAGATTAATACAAATTGAACATGAAAACATATAAGAAGTACCGACCGATGTCTCCGAAATCTCTACTAAGTACGACCAGGATATTCTTCCTCCAGTGCATGACGTAACTGTCTACTGGCCACGACGAATAAAACTTACTTAAATGAGAAAGCGTATAAGATCTGGTTAGCAATAAACGACGACCGTCACCAACAGTGAAAATCTTGCAGTTTGTAAAGAGTGAGACTTCCATTCTATGTTGGTTTAATAGACTTTAGGCTAAGTAAGCACCCATGAAAGCTGGAGATTGCTTCTACAGGGGATGATATAAATGGTTTCTAAATAAATATTACTAAAGAGGGCTGGCTACGTTGCTTTGCATATCTGAACTGTTTTGATAGGAGGGAACAAAACGAGATATTTTGAAACTTTGCAATGTACAATAAAATGCAATGCATTAATTTGATACTTATTAGTCTTTTTTAAATAGTGTCCTTTTAGAAACGTTGCCTCTACAAATAGCGGCTTCACATATAGTCAAGAACGAAGACAAGAACAACCACAAAGTGTTACGGAGTAAAAGTTCCCACACAACACTCCTGAAGATATTCAAATAGTCGGTGTTACGATTAAACGAACACACTTTTACTTTAAGGTTTTGATTGGTAAATTGAATAGCAGTCTTAAACATCGAAAGGATATTATACAATTGTGGTATCTTCAACATGGTAGCATGGTTCATCATATTTGGAGTGTCCGGAAAGAATTTGGGTAGCTTTTTATTTTCCGAGTTGCAACCCGTTTTGATGTCCACTGATTCAGGGGTCAACAACAGGTTCAATTCCATTCAACATCATTCTGTTGTTCAACTTAGTAAGAAAATGATATCTGGGCAGGACCTCGATATTCAGGTGGGACTGACAGCCAGTCTGATTTAGGTATCAGTTAAAGGTTAACAACACCCAGGGGGGGTTTTGTCAAATTCACTATTTACAAATGTATTAGCAAATGTAAGTAATATGTTATCTGGACGTTTATGTTAGTGAACACAAAATGTGTGGATACGTGCAGGTCTTTGACAACTTTTGTCTATGTTTGGTGATGTGAAATTATCTTCAGCCGAGCCAAGAAGTTTCAGAGAGTGTCAGTATCGTTTTTGCCTGAGGTTTTCCTCTGTTTTCCAGCTCAAAACCTGCTTGAGGGATACACTTTTCTTGATGTTACCGGATTCCAAAAGTTAGCAATAAACTTCCTATGGTATTTAAATCCAGTCTCGATAGCGACAGCATAAACTTTGTTGTATACAGTCTTGAGATTACACTAAGCATGATGCAGGTGCCGTTTTAAGACTTCGAATTTTGATATCCTATACACCTTTCAGATGTTAACCACGTCCTTCGTTGCGTTTATGACAGCAGGATAAGAGAAATGGGGTCTCT
The DNA here is from genome assembly GCA_010016025.2 of Alatinidae sp. Z8VKAUB7J3. Taxonomy (NCBI): domain Eukaryota; kingdom Metazoa; phylum Cnidaria; class Cubozoa; order Carybdeida; family Alatinidae; species Alatinidae sp. Z8VKAUB7J3. The sequence continues at coordinate 5,332,287 of JAAAKM020006971.1, read as the reverse complement.
TGTCAGTATTTTGCAGCATTGGCAGAGTTGCGGCAGTAGCGTGAGCTTTTGACTTGATGAATGATTGGTATTTTTCACTTGACGTAGAGCTTTGGTTTTTAAGAGCAGCAAACTGATTTCTAAGCTCAAAAGTGAAATTCTTGTTTAAGTGTAAGTCATGACTGAGGGTAATCCAGTTTTATGTTTTGTTGGATGTTGGAGTTTGGTGGCCCTTAAAAGTAAACGAACCATTGCAGTGAGGAAAGTGTGGTCTCTTTCAGTTCCTGTAATGATGAATAAGCCTTTTCATGTAGCATTCTGCTCTTCAATTTGGAATTTGTAGTTTTAATCCCAGGTAAATGCGGATAACCTTAAGGATCTTCAAATGTTCACAATTTATCTGGTAGTTTCTGGAAAGTGGTAATTGCAATGCATAGAAACCGTTCACAAGCCTGATACAGAAAGCTGAATCAATTATGATATCGGACAGCTACACTTTTCACACAATCATGAAATTTCAACATAGCTGCCAACGTTGGTTGTCATTACCTGGTGGCATCCAACCTTTACATATTTACAGAACCTGACATGGATACCTTTGGATCAACATAGCCTTGGCTACGACCTGTTTACACCTCTCGGCCACTTTAACCAGAGCAGATTGGTCTAAAGAAGATTGTTTTGAACTATCGGTAACAAGTAAACATGGAAGAACACATGGAAGAATATATGAAACTTTTCAGGAAAAAAGGTTGAACAAAAAAATAAGAAAAAAATCAATAAATAAAGAAAAGAGAATCCTGGATTAACAGTGTAGCAAAATTGAAAGGATCGAAGTATGTTACTCCCTAGAGATTTACAAGAAGTTTCAGGAAAAGGCTGCTTAAAGGCAACAACGACAGAATCGGTGCCAAAGAGAGAATTTTTGGGAAGATGAACACAATACGTGACAAACGTAATAATTATGAATAATGAATAAAAATAATAATTATGCTTTCAGTGCCCACAAATACCGCGAGGGAAGTAAGATCGGTCTTCAAAAAAGATTGAAAAATGACGAAGCATTAGGCTTAGACAACATCCCAAGAGAAGTCATTAAAGCACGAGGCTCGTGTGGTATCAAATGTTTGTGAACAGTATTTAATTACATCTAAGAGACATTATTCGCACAATTAGCCTTATTATTAGCCTTAAGATACATTGCAAAGACTTTATTAGACAAAATCATTAAGCACAAAATTGCCGATTAGCATTGTGATTTGTAGAAGTAAAAGAAAAATCAAATGCAATTCATTTGCTTCGAATATAATTTAAATATTAAGGGAAGGCAATAAATATGTTAAGCTTTTCGTAATTACTAACACTGAAGCATTTAACAGAATTTGACATTTAGAAAAAATAGTACAACTTAGATAAGAGTTTATTGCTTTAAAAAACTTGTTGATGAATAAATATTCCAATCTAAGAAAGCAGTGATTTGTCCAGATCCAAATAAACCCTTTTCAAAAGTGCAAAAGAGAAGTAAAACGAGGCTGCGTACTCATACCTGACTTATAATCTTTCTTCTGCAAAAACTAGGAGACCAGCCTGAAGTTAAAAATCGGAAAGATATCAAACATCTTACGATAAGTAGATGATGCGGTACTTTGATCTACAAAGTCTTAAGAAATTGTTACTGAAGAAAGCAATATAAAGAAAATAAGAAAGCAAACAAACAGACGGGAAGGAGACAGAGGTTTTTATTATGAGCAGGAAGTATTTTTAAGTACCAATTGACAGCCAAAGGAAATACAATACAATGAAGTATTTATGTATGTATGTATATATGTATGTATGTATGTATGTATGTATTTTGCCTTTTTTAAAAAAAATTACAATACGTCAAATACAAAATAGTTTATAATATTAAACAGAAAATATAAAGTTACTTAAGAGAATAAATATAAGTAATTAAAAGCAAAAGAAACCAATATGGATGAAGTTGCCAGGGATAGCATCAAAAAGATTTAAAAGACCTCGTTTCCATATTTTTCCCATTATAAAGATGTTAACAAATATTGTGCTCAAAAACGAAAGGAAGAACTAAAGTCGCACAGGATCATAAGGGCATTTCTGTAATTTTTCTAAAGTACCCAGCATGAAGGGAGAACTAAAAGTAATAATATTGATTTTCTTCTCTTTGCTGGAGTGTTTTTTAAAGAGTCTAAAATCATTAAGGGTTTTAGCTGTTTTTATGCTTACCGGTAAATTATTCCAGATTTTTGGTCCTAAGTAAGAAATGCCTGTCTGACCTTGGATGCGTTTTCGAAAGAGGACATGTAACTAATTTTTAAAGTTACGTGTAATTCTGGTCTTGCAATACACTGCTTTACCCTTTTCTTTGTCGGCAGCCAATTTATTTTGTTAAGGTCTTTGACTTCTATACTAGCTCTGTTTTTTAAATTTAGACAAAACCTGATGCATTTATTTCGATCAGCTTGGATTTTTGTTTTCAATCTCATATTTAATGCTGGGTACCATGCCCTGCATGAATAGTCAAAATGAGGTTGAATTAAGGCATTGCAGATAATCGAGAAAATTTTGTCGTCCGTACAGAAATTTCAGTTTTCCATTTATTTCATTTATTACTTTAGTAGCCATCAACGCACCAGAAAGGTTGTCATCAAGTCTGCATCCAAGGTAGCATACACTGCTATGCTGTTTAATGACAGTTTTCTCTCTTTTGATGGCCAGCGTTCGATGTTTGGTGTTTCTCGCTTTTTTTGTAAATAGATTTAGTTTTGTCATCACCAAAGTGGATGCTTGGTTTATTATCGACAAACCAGTTACAAAGGGAATTGAAAGTTTCTGTTAAGACGTCTTTCTATTTTTCCCAGGTCTTTGTCCATACAGAAGATGCAGGAGTCATCAGAATATAGGAGTAGGCTGCAATTAAATGATTGGGGCATGTCATTTATGTACAACAGGAAAAGGATAGGGTCTAGTATAGATCATTAAGGGACACCATAGGACTGTTTGCCACAGGTGAAGAGCTCTTTTCCCACATTTACAACAAAAGGTCTGTTATTTAGATATGACTTAAACCAAAGTATAGCAGATCTGTAAAATCCTATATAGTTTAATTTCTGGAAGAGGATATTGTGGTCAATCGTATCAAATGCCTTTTGCAAGTCATTAAGTATCATTCCTGTATGCATGCCATTTTCAAAACCTTGAAATATCATATCATGAAGGTACGGCAGGCATGTATCTGTTGAATGATGGGAACGGAAACCCGACTGGTATTGGCATAGAAATTTGTTTTGCATCAGATGAGTGTCCAATTGATTATGGATAATTCGTTCGAAGATTTTTGAAATTTGAGGTAGGATGGGGATGAGACGATAGATTTTCGGGGCATCTCTTGCCCCTTTTTAAAGAGTTGTTTCAATATACCTTTTTTGCAACCATCCGGGAACTCTGATAGTAGTAATGAAATGTTAAAGATCAGAAAGTGGCTTAGCCAATGCTGGAGCCCCATCTTCAAGAAATTTTCGTGACAAAATTATTAATACCTTTTGCCTTGCTAGTATTTATTTCCTCCAATAGATTTTTTACACGTTCTTCTGTTGTTGAAGAAAATGAAAATTTATTTGTACCAAAAGTGAAATTGCTACGATAATTTTTGAAACTTTCTACCCCAAATTTGCTGCTTTGGTAGCCTCTTTGCCAGTTCAAAAGCAATATTGTCAAAGAAATCTTTGAAAATATTGGAGCATATTTTGGGATCAAAGTGATGTTCTTCCGCACTCTTGAGACAACTCTTCCAGGGACGTGCCGTCAGTGAATGCAACGCATGCATTTCATGCCTTGAAATCTTCATAAAAATTGAAAATTGACCTAAACTAAGCCCCAAATCTTTATTTCTTCTATTTTAATATAATAATTAGAGAAAAAAGACCACCCCAGCAATACTGGGAACGTGCCCCCCAGCTTCGTATCTGTCAAATCAAATTCTTGCAAGATCTATTTTAGTTTTAGGTTCAAATGCCTTACGTTTATTTACCTAAGACTTTGCACTCCCCTTGCTGTCCAACATTCCCCAGTGAAAGACAACCCGACGCAGCTGTTCACGAGAACCTCGAAACAGGAACTGAGCTCAAACGAAAAATGCACGCAGAAAAGCACAGAACGCCCGTGCTTTTCGTTGTCATGACAACCATTTCACGACGTTCATTGATTAGATCTTTGTAAACCCTTTCCCAATCCCTGGTGAAATAAACGGCCAGTAATGTACTTTTCCCTTTGCATGCAAAGCTCGGTGACCGTGGTGAAACGGATTACTGGGCTCCAGGATTTACCGGAAGATGATTTACCGGAAGAGACTGCCAATCACAGAACAATGGGTAACGCACACTTTTGTACAATCCTGCTGCAATAAATAGTAAGGAAAGTTTGGTTTTCATATGCTACCAATTTGCTAGGTAGAGGGTTTTTCGTGAGCCAGGGTCAACGGTCAACATAGCGTTTTGGTGAAAATCTTGGCAGTCTGAGTTTAGTTTAGCCAATTCTCAGTAGTGACCTGAAGAAGTCTGTTAAACGAAACGTTGTCAATGAAGTTTCCACATTTTGCGTTTTATTTATAATAAGAAATATGGCATACCATCCTGATGAGTATAGGAAGAGAAAATAATCGGATAGTTCCCTTTTCCAGCCACTTCATCCTTTTTCTCTTGAAAAACGTAAATGGTTTTTCAATGGTTGCCTAAAGAATGCATTTGCAATGGAACCGGAACAGCATAAATTATGTCGTGGGCAAAAACGGGATCTATACCTTAAATCTGGATTAATCGGCAAGTTTGTTGATTTACATAATAATTACTAGATTGGCTAAATTTTATTGATTTATATGTTTGGATACTACCATGGTTATCCTGAGTCTACCCAAGTCAAGACGAACGTCCTGTGTAGTAACGGCGTAAAGAATAGAGTGTAGGTGTTTTTAAAAAATAGAATAGACTCTGAATACAACTTAATAAATGGCTTAAAAAGTTGCCAAGAGTTAACGGATAAACAGATTTGGTAACGAAAAGAAAAATGACCATTATTTTCTGCTATAGTGCGCTTTACTATTTGATGATTATTATTGTGATATTCTGAACTTCTATGGTTAACTCACTTCAGTCACCTTCCAGCTTCTTTCCAAACGACAGAATCTATACTAAGATGGGTCAAAGCCACGATAGCCACTTTTGTCATTTGGGCATATCTCAAATAGGCTAGTGGCAGTCCATCGCTTGGGAATATTTCTTTTCAAGGTTAAGATGAAAATACAGTGTTCCCTTGAATCAAACAGTGTGTTATTTGGACTTTGCTTAGAACCGAAAAATGTTTCGTCATTACCTTAATTCAATAAATATTACCAAGGGAATCAATACTCCAGCTCTTCCAATGAAAAGTCACAATTCTGTGAAATTGCTACTCATCAATGTTATCTTTACGGACTAACTAATTCAAACTTTGCTTGGTAACCTTCAGCTTCGTGCAAGTCTGTTGCAAAGACATGAAAGAACAGGAGTCAGTTTACTTTTTAATAGAAGTGAACAGTTTGTAGCTTAGTCATCCAAAATCAAGAATTGTTTTACATAGGGTCTTATAGATTTAGAAGAAGACCTTGAATAGAACAGGGTAATGACAAGTTTATTTTCATGAGAATCAAAGCGTGGGTTCTACAAAACAAAGGCGAGAATTAATCCTTTGTCCAAAGCTGGAAAACGCATTCATATACATAACGCTTCCAACTTTTATTCAGGCCACAATCACAAAGCTGACTTTTCTGAGGTTATGTACTAAATTTCTCACCTTCTTGAAAACGAGGTTATTATTGACCATCTGCTGTCCAATGGGCTATTTCCCTTGTGCACATTGTCCTCCCAGAATCTGGCTCCTTATAAATTGAGGATGCTGTTTATTGTTCGATAGATTGGAAGAAGCGCAGCTAGGATGATAAGCGTTTGATTCGTTGTGAGAGACTAGATTACTGCTTTGACTTGGCACATAAACTGTAATCAATGCGTGGCTTTGCAAACGACATGGACCTCTCCAACAACAATCACAATCTAGCAGTTCCTGGAAGACAGTCCTTGGTTCGAGCTCCACAGTTGATTGACCTAAACCATGGTCCTCCTCCACCTCTGAAGTCCATTCCTAATCTGACCAAGCTGCCAAAGAGCCCTTGCCTGACGCCGGACTCAGCTGATTCGGAAGACAAATTTGATGGTAAGACTTGGATTTATTTAATTCCACTTTTTCCAATCTCAACTAGGAAAAATCACGCTGTTCAGTGCTTCTCTTATTTTCTAATTGACTGACCATTAAGTACAATAGGATACTATCTTCAAAGGCACTCAAGTGATGGCTCCTCAAAAGCTTGGTTATGCTTACATACATTTAATCCATGGTTTAATAAGCCTGTGGTAAACTCTTTAATTTCTATTTCCAAATTGACATGTGCAGAAAGCTAATTTACAAAACTTTGGTCGTTATTGAGTTACTCCTAGTTAGCGGGTTAATGTTATACACAAATATTTGCGCTGGGTGGGAAAAAGGATTTCGATCATAGTTTACCTAAACAATCAATTTTGTTGGTCAGCGTCAATATACCACGCACATCTTTGATAGTGGTTTTGCAAACTGGCTTTCATTTCATTACAACTTTCTTAGTTGACTGCGAAAATTTGTTTTAAAGGAACATGTTCTGGAGAAAGAGAAGCAAGGGCATTCTACACCTTGCCTTATTTTATCAGTGTCACGATCTTAGTTGTTTTAAAAACCCGATAGCCATTTTGGAACTAACTCTTTCCATCCAAGTAAGCTGTTGTAGTTAATCAGATTGTTCGAAAATCAATGTTTGGTGTAAATATAGACAAAGTCCATGTGGATTGGTTGTAGAGTTTGATGTGTTTACCATCTCTGTGCAACTTAACTTACAAGCCACAGCTATCGTGCTAATTTCTACTTACCGTTCTTCCAGAAACTATTTTAAACTCAGTCGTATACCTTTATTTCCTTAAACTCATTGAACTGTATCCCGTTACTAAAATCCTCAGTAGCAATCCAATCCAAAAGTTAGTTGTTCCGTCCCTCGACGTCCCAGCAGTTTCTATCCTCAGGATCAGCATTGTACGGTCGTACAATAGCTTTATATGTATTTGCAAGCACTTAAACATCGTTAAATGTTTCCTGTCAAGTGCACTTTTCGCAAGCTTCGATAATCGTCAAATGTAAATAAACGCTACTGCTTTTTTAATCTGCTCTTGTAATTTGATTTCGATTTGTTTGTCACTCGATGTAAGGTTGCGTAGATCTATGAATATCAGATCGTTTGAATTTAAAGTAATTGACTCCAAGTAGTTTTATATGACCTCATTTTGCCCTTTAAGAACAGTTACAGTTACTGAAGTACAGCCTTAGGTAAAAGTGTCAAACTCAGTAAAGGACATAAGTCATAAGTCAGTGCATCGTGATCCAAAGGTCAAGTGTAAGGTCGAAGGTAATAGTTGAGCAATTGGTTAGGACTTTAATAGGCTAGTATTGAGCAAAAGAAAATCAATTATAGTTTCAATGCCAGTTTATTAGCTAAACCAGATAAAAATCATATAATAGACCAAAATGATACACGTTCTTGCTGTCAACTCAGTTTTGCTTTGGTAATATGATCTGAAAATAATGCTCAACAAGGCCAAAACTATTGCAGACTAAACATCAAACATAAGCGTATTGTACTTTGTAAAAGAACGCTAACTCCATAAAATGTTCCAGCGTATTTAACTTTCTTGATCGCCATGTACTTAGGAGTAGAGGAGTTTTAAATGATTTAAGGTTTACGATAGGTAGTTACCCAACTAAGCGTATATTTACCTATTCAACAATCAAATGGGAGCGAGTTTTGATCTAAGATGCACTCATTAACTATACATCTCTGAAAAACGCACTTATGTGTATTTCTAACTCATTCTCTCATATATAGTCTGGTTCGACAAGTTGTCTGGGCATCAACAGCTAACCCCTCTTCTCCCTATTCACAGCACCTCCTCTCCCTATTCACGGCGCCTCCTCTCCCTATTAACGGCACTTCTTCTCCCTATTCATGGTACCTCCTCTCTCCCTCAAAAAGTATTTTCAGCAGTTGAAACTGTACATACTGTTCTTAGTACGAAGCAAGTGTAGCTTCATTCTAGCACGAGTAACTTATAACCTGCGCTAGGAACCAAAACAGAAGTATTGCTTTTTGTTATTCCCTATTGAATAACTGATCTAAACCGTTTGGGAACAGTGTTTAAGTTTGTACATAAATTACTTTTGATGTTATAATCAAGGTGCTTACCTTGCTTCTTGTGTGTTACGTTGCTATTAATATAAACGTACCTGAATATCATACGAATCCTGAGGTTCTTTTACACATACGATACAAAGTTTAGATGATGCATAAAGTAAAGGCTTCACAACAGACAGATAAGAACGGGAGAGGGTGCTAATTTATAGAAAGTCAGAGAACTCCCTAAAGCTATGACTATCTAACTGTGTATCAATCTGTTTTGCATGTCATTATCTTCCAGGTTGTATTACTTTGCTTGTAACTTTTTCAATTACCTGATAATCATTCTAATGACAATCTTTATTTCTGTTGACAGATAAATTTGAGAAAGATTCAGATGACGAAAAATGTTCAAAATTAGACTCTAAAAGTAGAAAATCGAGAAAGCCAAGGACTATCTACAGTAGTTATCAGCTGCGGGAACTCAACCGGCGCTTCTCGAGGACTCAGTACCTTGCATTGCCAGAACGAGCTGAGCTGGCGAGTGCTTTGGGATTGAGCCAACAACAAGTAAAGATTTGGTTCCAAAACAAGAGATCTAAATTCAAAAAGATCATGAAGGCCAGTGGAGGTACTTATACTGATCATAATGCCATGGTGAACTGCAGCCGTGAAAATTACGTAAATAATACATGGGAACAACGGTATCCGGTACCATACAGGTCCGGGGAAGCTTATTATCCAAATAACAACGAAGGGCAGTACGAGAGTTGGCATAACTACCACGAGGCAGTGCCACTAAATAACTGTTCGTACAATAACAACGTAGATCTGTATAATTATTACAGTCAGGGACAAATGCCGTATCCAATGCTAAATATCTAATGCTACACAAGCGAATTGATCGATAGGAAACTTTCAATCACCGAAAATTGCAACGGCGATAGATTCGTCTTGATTATGGTTGTAGCCATGTTCAAGAAAGTTGAGCTTACTCCTTGGATCAAGGAATATCGTGAGAAAAGAAGGGTGTATTTTGAGAAAGCAATAACAATGTTTAGGAGGCCTTAACAGGTGAATGAGATAAAGGAAAATCAAATTGTATTTAGGAACAGTGGATGTGTGACTTGGTTCCATTGTAATAAAAACGTCTCAGTTACCAGGGCTGCCCTGCCTTCATTCACCTTAAGAGTAACCTATGTTCACTATTAAACAGAGCTCGCATCTTTATAGTTGTAATTTTGCATGATGTCTACAACGTGTTAGTTGCATGTCTTGATGTACATAGAATATTTGTAGCAAATGAGTAATTACAATATAGATAGCTTGTACATATATTGGGGTAAATGATTTGAAATATCAAGTATGGATTTAACCAGAAAAAGAAGTTTGTCTGACCTTCATCTACCGTTGTTTCTGCGAAAAGAATTTATAATTGCACTTTTCATGGAGGAATAATAGAAAAATTCGGATAAGTTTTAGATGTAAATCAAAGAATTAGAGTCTTTTCAATCATAATGATTATGAATCGATGATCAGTTCCGACTTAAGATGGCTCGTGCTTAACATATTCAATCTGTCTGTGTTTATGGTATTGATAGTCATGGCATTGATTGGTTGATGAAACAAGCAAAAACTTTGTGGCAACCTGATGCGACACGAGAGAATCTTATATAGACGAAAGCGTAAATATTTAGCATCGTAAACGCATATGTTTCCACCTCTCAAAGTTTGCAAAGACAAAGCAGTATCGGTTAATTAGACCTACCTATGTAAAATTCTGTAATTGAGAATTTACGTCTGTAATAGCAGACTCTTCCGAATTTTCACCTTCATTCCAAAAACCTGTAAAACACGCTGACTTATCACCCGACGTCAGCTCTACGTCTTTAGACTGACGTCACGACTTGATCTAGTTTCAATGTCGCCAGATTTTCTGAACTAGACTACGGCATCTTAATTGCAACAAAACTCCTTACTAATTGTCTGAGTTTTGACCTGCAAGCTCAGAATACTACTGGAACATAAATCCTTGCGTAAATCAAGTTAGCGCGCGTAAATATGGACTGCTATCATAATTATAAATATATCCATATGTGTATAAATATGCAGGCCTTTATAAATATACCATACAAACTTTGGAATGAATTCAAGTACTGTAACAACCTGTATATTTGCAAACAACAAGCTCATATTAAGCAAGGGTCAGTATATAATGTGTAAACAAAGTTGTCTGTTTAAGAAGTCACTCGCTAAGACATAGTATTCTTGCGTAAACATTTACAGCAACAAGCTACGTAAACGCTTTAAACACAAATTTAAATCCACCTTCGAAGCTCATCGCGAGTGTTATCGCTAGATTTATTACAAGGAGTATAACTTCAGGGGTAAAATATTTGGTTTTGATAAGAAGTGTGGTACTTTAACGAAGAAAGAAGTTGTTCAACATGTAAGTTTTAAGAACGTGTTCATATCTGTCGTCTTCTAACAAGCACAGACAGTGTTTACATTAATGCGTAGCGAAGATTAACGCTGCCTAATCTAATTGGTACAACAAACGTCAGTAATAGGCTTCAGACTTGCACAGCCCCTTCTTTCTGAATCATTTCCTTTGATATATAGGATTATAGTAAGGAGACCCGTATCTTAGCGAACTTCAACACATTGAATGTTTAACAAAAAGTACTGGAGACACTCATTCGTCAATTCTTCAAGTTCCAAATCCGCATTGATCCACATGACAATCTATACAATGAATTATAGAATATTTTGCTTTAACCCCTCTGAAAGTTACTAAAGGATCAGTCCCTCGTCCACCTCCTCAAAAATAGACCTAGTGTTTCCTACCTTTCTTCAGGAATCAAGACATATAAAGGTGATAGGACAATTGACAGTTCAAAAGGCGGGGTTTAGATGAGTAAAGGACAAAGGGTACTTCCATTCCATAGGAGAAGATTCTAAGATTAACCTTAAGTGAAACGCGCAGCCAAACGTCGAGAGTATTAGCGAAATTCCACGAACACTGGAGACTTAAGCTTATCTTATGCCTGATTTCACACAAGTTTCCCTCTTCCCCACTCAAAAGAAGTTGTCATCTTTACGGGATAATAGATTGGGCATAATGTATTGTGCGAATCACGTTATGCTATCAAGGTAGAAAAGATTATTTGTTTTAGGGTTCTGCAATGTTAGGAAGTGACATAAACAGTCTCTTAGAAATGCATTTATCAGAGGTAAATAATTACCACTGTGAAGGTTGTAAACTTAATGAATTGTTTTCTGTTCATCGCAACACTTGTAGAGCAGATTCACATGCTGAACTATGGTTGAGCCGTACGTATTCTCCATGCGTAGAAGGAATCAGATTCTCCTACAGCATGCTGTATGAAGCGAAGCGGTCACGTTTGAGCTGAGATCAATCTAGGTTACTTGAAATGCAGTGCTCGATGTCTGTATCTCGGCGCTGTTTCATACAATGACCGTTTGATGAGCAGAAGCTATTGAATGGTATATTAGTCTGTCTTTTATTACATGATGTCCATAAACTGGGAGTGTGCAAATTTAATTTAAAAACCAAATCTTAGAGTGCAAATAATTATTTTAAGTGGTTGAAAGTCACTAATTGACGATGACGCCTATCTTTTAGGGAGTAAAGCAATAATTATGATCTTGCAGGCCCTGCAGCACCTTATTTAAGGATAGATGTGATATGACATTACCATTGCATTTTGCATCAATCCATGCAAATTTTACAGCTGCTATCAAATTGTAAGCTGTTAAAGAGTGTAACAATGAGCCAATTTCAAGATCTCTCAGTCACAACCATTAAGCGACGAATAGAACAACAAAATATAATGTAAGTTTCCTAAAAGAGCAAGTACCAACGTGTCTTAGTCGACAAAACACAAACTGTATTCAACTTTTGATAAGCTCATCTAATACAAACCCTGAACGAATCACCCCATTGTCAAACCAAGATCATAGGGTTGCTGCATCCATGCTTTTTATACTCAGTCGTCCCATAGATGGGCTGCACCTTGACCTCATCCGAAATAAGTTTGGTTCTGCCATGACTAAGCGCAAAACCCGGTTTTTATGGCACCGCAGAATTAATGACGGTCGGCTGCAGGGCTTCCAGGTGTCACTAAGCCTTTATGTGTTTGTCACAGAAACTCTGTTCTATTCAAGAGATATATTACGATCGAGAGGTTTATCAGATTTTCTGCAGGTATCAAAGTTTGCATCAATCATGATGTCTGTTGCACCATGGTAACAACATTGTAAATTTGATTGCCTCAACACCAGTACAGGTTTACCAATTTTCCGCATTATTTTTTCCTCTCTTAATTCTTTTATATGGTACTCTGCAGTGCACAGTTTCTTTTGCTTGTGAGGTATCAATCATGGGATGCTCTTTATAGTTCGGAGTTGCTCTAGTTTATAAGGTGAAACTGAAGTTTATGCAAAATAGAAACTACGGTGTTTACTATTTAGAAAGGACAATGAAATAGATGTTCCTTAATTATACTCTGTTGCATTGAATGGGAGAAGAACAATAAGAGAACTGAACTTAATCTTGCACGTACTTAAAGGGGAAGTAAAAAATATGTAAGACGAGAGACGGGACAAGGTACTCTTGAAAGCCAAATAATTGTACCCCTCTCCCGCTTATTAATTTCTTGAAATTTAGAAACCCCTCGCTCCTTATTAGGACCCCTCCGTTTATTGATTTCAAGGAATTTTCCCAGTAATCAAAATGTAAATGATATTTGAAAACACTTGAATAACTTTCTATGCAACACTTGACCCTGAAGCAGTTGCTAATTAGGCAATTACTACGATTTTGTCCTCATGTGTGTCATCACTATTTAAAATTTTAACAAAATTGAGACTGGAGTTCAGACCCCCGTTTATTAACTTTATCATCATCATCATCGGATCGACCTCGGCCGGATTGCCATGACACAATCTCTCCACTGTTCCCTGTCATCCATGGCCGCGGCGAGGTTCTCCTTTGGGATGTTGGAGTCTTCCGACAATTGATCTATGTATGTCTTGGAAGGTCTGCCCCTTGGTCTGTTTCCGTGCGAGGGTTCCCAGAGAAGAAGCTTGTGGACTACCTCCTCTTTGCTTCGCCAACAGTGCCCGCTGAACTTTGTTCTTTGTTTCTTGTTCTTTGTTCTTTGTTCATTTCAGCGATAACTTTATACCTTATGATAAACCCCCGTTTGTTCAGACCCCCCGTTTATTCGGCACTCCAGAGTACGCAGTCTTAGTACCACTTTAAGAAAATGTCTACACTACAAGGTTGCTCTGATAACCACCGATCGTACTCCTATTAAAAGTAAACTAAATTGTGGCTTTGATACCTGGTAGGTAGGCCTGTTTGTATCTTCACAAAAGGTGTCCTTCCATTTGATATTTTTTTGAATTTTCTTACTGCCTATTACTACTATACAGTCAGACAAATGATTCATTTCGTATGATAAATCTTGTGTTGTGTTGAAATACACTATATCAATATGGCTACAATGGTATTATTCTATAACGAAATTCTTTAAAACAAATCATAGTTTATACAAATGTAACAAATGCACATTGAACTTGATACATCTTTTCTTCAGGCGAATCTAAAGAAATATTTAAGACGTATTATTTAAAAAACTTTTATTGTGTGGTTGTGCTAAGTAGGCAGTAGAAAACAGGTGCAGACCAGAGTGATTGTGTGTCTGAGACCCTTATTGCACGCATCCACCAATTGTGTCTTACCAGTAGAATATACTTAATAATCAATAATCACTTCCAAGTTATCTCTACACTTTCGTATTTGATTATTTGTGATGTACAACCATTTTGACTTTACTATGGTCCCCCTCTGTCCCTGAGAATAGAGCTACGCCCGTAGACCCGAAGGGCTGACTGCGGTATCAACTAACGAATGGTGTTCAGCAGACCAAGTGAATCATTAACATCGGCGGCCCCACCATAATCGTCATCAAATTAAAGAAAGGGATCTGAGTAGCTCGTAGCCAGGGGGGGATCTGGAGGCCATGGCCCCTGATCAGATTACCTCCTGTTAAGATACTGCCAAAATACTTTTACAACTTAATTTTTGTAATCAGGAAATATTTTTATAATGAGGTTATGGAATACATATCTCTCAATACCAATTCTCTCAATTATTATACGTTGCCCAAAATAGTAATAATTGATAGTTGATTATAATTTTCGATTTCAAAAAAAATAAAGTCCTTATAGATATGTAACACCTAGAGTAGTAAGAAACTATGTCGAAGCCCCCTTGTTTTAGTACGTGCCCCTTGTATTTGTAGGTGAAATCTCGGCTTAGAAAGATTCAACACTCATAGCTTTGACCGCCCACTCTTAGTTTGGGATTTTGCCTGGCATCCATTTGTTTAAGAGATATCTCCGAAAGAATTTTAAAAATTTAACCAAAACTTTATATGTACATTAAAATATGTTTGTGGGCCGTGTGGTTAAATTGGTGTCCAAGGGATATGAATTTTTCGCTAATTTTCTTGCCCATAAATGAGACTAATATGTTACGATTGTGTTTTCATAAGAAAATAGCGTAGTAGAGTTTCTAGTCACCCCATTGTTCAAGGTGGTGTCAGCAGGATGTAAAACCGGATGCCCCCCCCAAAATGTAGCCTTGCCCTCCCAAACCTGAAGTCCTGGCTACGGGCCCGCATCGGGCTTGTGATTGTTGTTGCATCTTTTGAAGATTTTGCATTAATCTCACACAGAGTTATTTCGCACTACATTCAAGCCTAAGCGAGTGATAAGTTAAGAGCTCTCATGATGAATATGCAAATCAAATTAGAAAATGGAGTGCATTTAAAAAATAGATTTATTTAATAAGTGGTCAAGCTCAAAACTTTCATTAATGGAAAGAAATGAGACACAGTCAGGATTTTTTACAAACAAATTTATGTATAGACCTGCTAGCCATTTGTTGCTATCATTACTCACCAAGAAACTGTTTTCATAGTAGTAAAAGAACTATTGCGATGTCAATAAGGTTTCATGATTATAAGGTTTTGGCCCTGATGGCATTTTTCTATTTCTTGAGTACCACCACCTGTCCTCTATAATGAAGATGCCTGCAGTGGAGTATATGCACTTTTCATCTACTGCAGGTTGTATCACAAACGTTTGTGGCTCCTGCAAAGGTGGTGAATCTAATTTAACTGAATGTGGCACCGTATTGTACGATAATGTCTTAACCTCTGTCTAGTAGGTATTTATGAATACGGGTCTTTCCTTAAATACACAAATCGCCTGTCTATCTTTTAGATGTAGAACGAAAATTAATCTGTTAAAACAAGTTAGTCCCGATCGTTTAGGGCTAGTCCAGAACAAAAAGAAAAGTAACTAATCGTGTGCTATGGAAGTGCCGCTTATTCAAACGTTTTCAGTCCTCTGATTTTATAACTTCGTCTAAAATTTATGCATTTAGAGTTATTTAAAGCTAACCTCAAGATATAATTATCTTAAAATGCAATCCGCAGTGACACGTGCATTCAGAAAAAAACATAACCTTCTGAAAGAGATCTGTGTGCAACGATGTATGTCAGTAACCACTCTGAATTGATTTCTGTGGTGTTGATATTTGACAAAGAACTCAAGAACTTTCAGTATCTTATCAGAAGCCTTGCATTTATTCTTTTTTTAAATTTACTTTTGCAAAAAAAGTTCAAGGCTTCAAGTGTAACTGAGTAGCTGTTGGAATTTGTCGTCTGAATTTCTTGAGTGAAGTACAAATGAAACAACAAACGTTTTTCAAACTTTAGATTTGGAAGCTCGGAAGTTTAATGCAGCAGACAAAGTTGAAAGTTTGCGGCATAATATATTGGATTGTATATATTGTATTCAGGAAAAGCTTGAATTCGAAAATGATTTAACAGGCTAGATAGTTAAAGCAAAAGTCTCGTATTTGTTAAAAAATATTATCTGTGTAAGACTGTTCCTCAAAACTTTGCAGTGTGAAGCGTCTAACAATTTGTAACAGTCATGACAAATCTCTGCATCAACAGATGCTTGGCAGCTTGAGTGCCCTAACATTACATTTGGTTTTAGTAGTAGAGAGGAAGGAAAAGCGAGTAATATGTATTTAAGGTAGGTGAAATATAGGACCCAAGCTGTTCAGCGGTCTTTGATTTGAGGGCTGCAAAGAGTACGAAGCTGGTTCTGCATAACAATGGGATAGCTTCGACTAGTAAAGTATTTAAAGGGGAGACTGAAAACTTGAAATAAAGAGACTATATTTGACTTAAAAAGGAGTTTTCTCATTCCTAGTTTACACAAATACAACATAGTCGTTACTGTACGTACATTCATCTGATATAACCCCATTATGTTCATAAAACCAAAAAGAGTGCTAGGTGATTAAAAAGGAGAAAAAGCTTTCTCTAATTTCTTAAATTGAGTGACTTATTATAGAAAACAATTGGGATCACAATTTCCTCCTCAAATCATTTGAACCCCACTTACCTACAATTAAGGTGAGGAAAAGTGATATTTGTTAAAATGTAGCTGCTGACGTGGGCCAGTCGAGGTTTTAAGGGGGGTCCAGAGGGGCTATGGCCCCAGGCCTCGCGCTTTTCGTGGCCAGAAGGGGGCCCCGTGGCCTGGAAAAATGGTACAGCTCAGTAGTAATCAGAAATTCAATGGTGTTAGTGGTTCTCAAAAATACAATGATATAAATAATACTTAGATGCATTCAGTAGCACTCAGCAAGAAGTACCCAAATTTTTAAAGAAATTGTATCGTAGAAAATATGAATGCAACCTGTACTTTTGCTTTGAGGTGGTTTTTGCTTGCAACCAGAATATTCATGCTTTTTTCATCCTCTCAAGTCCTCCACGCCTTGTATTATAGTCAAGGAGGTTAATTATTATGCCCTTTTTAGAAACTTTTATTTTGAAAAGAGCTGGAAAGTTAAATAACTTAGATAATAACTGCCTCGTATACCTATTATGCCCATACCGGTTTTTGTCCATTCCTACCATAACAAAAGAAATAAACAACATTTTACGTGAGTAAGAATTAACCGACGTTTCGTGGTTATTTCGGGAAATTTGCTACTTTTTTGCAATGGTAGGGAACTGGCCCCTTTTCAATGACATCCAAGAATGGCGCAACACACTTAAATCATCATTTTTCATCCTTGTACCATAATCTAGGAAAAGTTGAAAGGTCAAAGAAGTTAAATGTTTCGAACTTGCTGATGTAATGTTTCTTCTTTGCTTGGCTTAATAGTTTGTCTCCTATTTTTGTACCCGTGGATGACACTTAATGAAATATGTCAGGGAAAAGGGATATTTGTCAGGGAAATGTCTGGAAAATCCGTCTTCCAGATTTGGCAGATATCCTGAAAGACCTTTTCAGCGTAAAATAGTTTTCTGTTAAAAGGGCTGCATGGCCCGTACTTTCTGCGAGGTATACCGGCATCTACCTTAGACACTGTGTTTTCTGATTCATAGACCATAGCTTCAGAATAACCGCCACACTCGTATCAAACGAAATGAAAATGAAGGTTTGCGCCATTCTTCCATGAAAAACATGGAGTCAGTCACACGCACTGGTTGTACCATTGATTTACATTGTTCACAAAAATCTTTTACTTCTACTTTAATGTAAAAACCTGCTGCAAACGACGATTAAGCCGATGTGCTTTCAATCAAGAATTAGAGCGCTCCAGAACTCTGTTGAAAAACGACTTTTTCAAAAAGGGCCCCGCTGATGCTTTCGGCCCGGCCCAGCAGTCCTTAAAACCGCCACTGACGCAGGCACGTTATCGAGTGGTCTTCTTTGGTTTCTCTTGCTGCATGAAATGTGTTATGTGTAGTTTTATCAAGAAACCTTAATCAACTTTATTGAAAGCAAATGCTTAAAATTGTCCTTCTTAATGTAACTAGATTAAGACTTCACAATTCTATAATGACATAATCAGCCCCACCAAAAATTTGCTTGCACAATTCCACCCCGCCGTTATGATATTTCTGTTCAGCCTTTATTGAAGGCTCTGGCTTTGCTTAGAGGTCTCTGTAGCTCAGCTTCAGTTGTTGTGAAGGATATTGTCAAAATATGTACGATAGCTAAAAAAAATGGAAACACTGTGCTAGTAGTAACAGCTGGATTGGCCAGATCAAGGCTCTACTTTGTTGTGATTTAGTCTGGCAGAACACGTAACTCCTATGTAGTAATGCCGAGTAATACTTAGCCGCGTCGAAGAGTCTGACAAAGTGCTTTGGTTCTGCAAGACCTTCCCCCAAATCTGAGGTTTTGGCATTGAACTTTGCCCATTTTTGTGCAATGGTTTTGGGGGTTTTGCGCGTCAACCTCGCTTTCATTTCTTGTTGTGAATGGGGTCAATCCGAGATGGCAACAACTCGACATCAACTTTCGCTTTTCGAAGTAGGCGAGGCTTTGCACTGAAGGAGTCCACTTTGCTGTCAATATGGTTAAAGAAGAGGAAAGCAGTCACGATTTCGCAGGTCACACATATTCTACGTTCTCTGTTTATTTGACACAAGCTATCAATTATGTGGAAGACAGTTTACAGGTATGTTTGTTACTGCATCAACTGCGCACTTGACGCACAAATGGTGATTCGTTTACGCCTCTTTGCCCAAGGGACCAAGGGAGTACGGTATCAGCGGTAATAGATGTGTTTCAACTCACCTCAGAACAAATTTTTGCTAAAATTTAAATTAGTATTAAGTAAGCAGGGATGAAGATTTACAAACCTTTCTATGAAGTTTAGATTTTCAAACTGTGATTGAATGTAAACTTCACTGCTGCTCGCATGCAAGGTCGGCACGGCAAGCGTCGATTCAGCTACTTATTATTGTTTGAAAGCTTCATGTGTGACCGACTCCGCATTCGTGACCGACTCAGTTTTATTATTACACTCTCAATTCTGATCTCGTACTAAAACAGTACATGAAGGAGTAAATCTCTAGATTCAACATTAACATTGTAGGCTGAGCTGTACCTACCTAGCCTAGCCGGCGCTATTTCCTTTTGGTACCCCCCTCCAATTTTTCGTGAAATCGATTAAGCAATGTTTGTATGATATTTTAAAGCAAAGTATCAAATAGAATAACGATTTCTTCTGTTTAATTTCCATTTTTATTACTCAAAGTTTTTACTACGAAAAAGCTTTTACACAGGATACAGCGTAGCAATCTGGTCCCATAAATGAAAAAATTTGTTGTCAGCAAATCTTTGCGTCCACATGAATTCTGATAAGTAGTCAGGGACCATATCGCGATCTGTTGCACCATGCATCGATTTAAATTTTGCTTTGGTTCGTTGCCACATGGCTTCCACTCGATTTGTGGTGACTCTAGTATTGGGGTCAACGAAGTTGTACCTATGATAAACAGTCCCATGCTGGTACCCCGTGCTTGGATATTTCCATAGGCTGCCCACATGTCGCTCCAAATCTCCGTTCCAGGGCGAATCCACTGCTGAATAATGGGTGTCAGTGTGGCAGCATCTCTCCTCTCTACTGGTATAAGAAAACCTTGTTTTGTAGCAGGTTCATACCCACCAAACACCCATTTCTCAGGTATGAGCCTTCCGCGGTTGTATTTGCGTCGTGCAAACAATGACTCGTCAATTTCAACGATTCGCCCTGGGCCTCCTCTCTGCGTTGGATTGTTTGCAAAGTAGGCCACAGTAACATCTCAACAGTACTGGTTCCAGTCAACCACGGTTTCACAACTCCCGATTGAAAGATCGTGCTGCACATCTTTCACAGAAAACCCTCTACTCCTGCCAGCGGATCGAGTCCACAGGTAGGTCAGACCAAGGGTCTGCCATATTTCGAGATACGATCCTTAGAAGAAACTATTTCTTCTGATATTAATCACCTTTTTGCATCTCTTAACCATGCATCCCCATGTGATACCATCAATCGCCTTCTCGTAACGTTGCTGGTTGCATTCAAGGTTACATCATGGGCATTCCATGCTTGCTGCCAGAAGGCCATATTGGCGACACCAACGAATACATCCATCCCTATCGTACTTGAATCTTGCTCCAATTTCTGTCAACGATATGCTGTTAAATTCTACAACATCAGGTCTAGGAAGTGCTGCCATTCTGATATGTTATGAGTTATTCTGAAATGTTTCAATAAAATGAGCTATTCCGGAATGTTTCAATTAAATGACACCCATATCATAAAAATATTGCAAAATCATTAGGTTATAAAAATATTGCAAAAAACGAAAAACTGGAGTTACAAATCATACTTAGCCAATTTTTAGGTCATACAAACATTGCTTAATCGATTTCACGACAAATTGGAGGGGAGTACCAAAAAGAAATGGTGCCGATCTCCAATCCTACAGTGGACCATTTTCGTTTATTTCACGAAGCTTCGATTTGCAGTTAAGGTGCGGGAGATTCTTCTTTATTTGCCCCTTTTCTCCTTTCTCGGCCTGGTTCTAGCTCTGGGACTTTTGACCAAGATTCAGTTCACGGCCGCACCTTAATTTTTTAAACATAAAACTTACTTGTTGAGATTATCGGGTCCTTCTTCCTAGGCGTCCGCATTTCTGTGCAAGTAGCTGTCATGGCGGACATTTTCCTAACATGCAATAAGCCTACCAGATTGGTGAAAAATTTTTTAATTCAATCAAATAACGGGAAAATAATGGAATGGAAACATTTGTGACGTTAATGGGTGAGTTTTTATTGCTTTTAGTAGTGTTCTACGCTAAAATAAGCAAAAAAATAGGGGTGTCCGATTCTGTATTAGCGCCTCCATTGCCATAGTATTAATTTTTTGAAGGAATTCTACAGTGTTTCATCGATCTGGTAAGCTTATTGAATGTCCGGCAAATGTCTGCCATGACAGCTACTTGCACAGCAATGCGGACGTCTAGGAATTGGGACCCGATTATCTACGCAAGTAACACAGGGAATCAATAGGAGACACGATTTATAAACACACCATTCTTTCACCTAGTTTTTGTTAATCATAGACACTGTTAACTGATTGTTTTCTATATTTTCGTACTGTTGTAGAAACGCAATTGCTCATCAAATCAAATCATTGTCAGCATGGCACAAGCACGTATGGTCCCACTACAAGATGCATTTGGTGAGGTATCACTGACAGAAATCGGTGCACGCTTCAAATACGACTAGCCGGCCGTAATTGCCTTTTGTCGCCAGCAGGGTCTTTTGGCAACAAAAATGGACTGCCCAGCATGCCTGTTATACCCACTCCAGTTATAGGTATCACACAATACGTCATCCTGTCCGTTCGCCAATGCAGAACAGCCAAGCAGCGGAACAAATATAATTATAGAATTTAGTAGTCACGTTTCTCCTGCAGTTGAAAGGGCAAGAAAAGTGTGACTCAGCAGAAGTTAGTAGTATGGAAAAGACGTTTGGTGTTGCTTGGTTTGGCTAAGATGTACACCAGGACCCAAGAGGTACTTTATTTCTTTATCTTTTGATTGTAGATATAAACTTTGATTATCTGTATGAATAAATTGTTGATTGATTGTTATGTAGTTTATATTTAGTTATTATGTTATTCGTTATTAAATTAAGTTTTGTTGTATCTTCTTATGTTCAGTATCAAATCAAGTATATGAACAAGTATGGACAAGCATGAAATATTCGAGCATAAAAGTATACAAGGTCGTTCTGAATGATTGTCTACTGGGAGGACAAAGGACAACGCCACAGTAGAATTTATGTTTCATGTTTCAGACTTCGTGTTTCATTAGGTTTCATAAGGTTCATAGTTGCATGTTGCTTTCTGGGGCGTCGCTGGAAGTTTAGGTGCGTCATAGGTTTGGCGCGAGGTTTACAATGTAAGAATGGTTCTTACAATGCCACCGTCATTGCAATGAGCAAAGTGTACCAGATCAGATTGACGGGATCATGTTGCGTTGCATGTCCAAAAATGGCAAGAGACGTGTCAATATTCGTAGGGGGTCCTTCTTCGAATCATCAAAGTTGCAGCTCTGGCAAATTTTAGGTATCATATACATATGGCGCTCCAATGCCGGTCAAAGCCGGGGATTGGCCCAGGACACCGTAAGGCAAGAGTTAGGGATCTGCAGTTGCAGCACTACAGTAGACTGGTTCCAGTTCTGTCGGGATGTGCTGGTGGACTGCGTTCTGAACAATAATGTTCAAAGTGGTGGAGTAGGGCATATTGTTGAAATTGACGAAGCCCCTTTCTCATGGAGGAAATATAACAGAGGGAGAGCAGTACCAGAGCAATGGATTTTCTGGGGCTATAATGACCAATTCCTTACCCCCATTCCAAGAAGGGACGCTGCCACCTTTCTACTAATTATCCAGCAATACGTACTGCCAGGCACCACAATATGGTTGGATATGTAGGCAGCCTACAACAATGTTCCTCAATAAGGTTACATTCAGGGGACTGACAATAATATGCTGCATTTCGTCGACCCACATACAATAGAGTTGAGGCAATGAGGCAACGCAGCAAGGCCAAAATGAAATCAATGGTAGAACCCAGCAGTCGTACCATGATCCCCGATTATCTGGCCGAATATATGTGGGCGCAACGGTTCCGGGGAAGGAACGCTTACTTTCACTATTGGTCGCACGTTGCTGACCTGTACGAGGTGTGACAATAACAAAATAAAGGAACTATTAAAATATAGAGAACAATTATTGCACAGTCTATGACTTGTAAACTAAGAAACTGTAAGAAGAAAAAACTAGGTAAAACAACGTTTTGTTTATGAATTGTGTCTCCTATTGATTCCCCGTGTTACTTAAATAGATGATTGTGTCCTGATTCATAGACGTCCGCATTGCTGTGCAAGTAGCTGTCATGGCCAACATTTTCCTGCCGTGCAATGACCCTACGAGATCGGTGAAAAAAATTAGAATTCCATAAAATAACGAACAATTATTGAATGGAAACAGTGGTGACATTAATGGGTGAGTTTTTATTTGTTTCGCTAGGGCTGCATGCTAAAATAAGTGTTTTAACATGCTGCAAGCAACGAGTCTTATACTTACATAAATGAGAGACACACTGGAAATGACCCTGATTATGTTATAAAAAACCGTTCCAGAGGCATTTTATTAAAATGAGATGAATGACTTGGTTCGATACTAAAATTTAAGCAAGGAATCAGCTGAACGTCTCACCTCTAGGCTCAACACAAAGCAGATGTTAGCAGAGGTAACGCTTTATCGAAATAAGGGTGCTAAATTTATTCCTTTCTTTAATGAAAACACGGATTTTGTTCATTGTAAATGATTGGAGGATGGTAGGATTGTAACTAAGCATAACAATGTGTATTGCTCCATAATACCAATATGTACGCGCCCATACCTATAGGTCATTCAACTACATTTAAGGAACAACATGATGCAATCAAAAAGGTTATGAAACAAGTTGACGACAACAAAGTTAAACGGGTGTTGTGTGTCGATTTTAAAATGGTAAATTTCCTGATTGGTCAACAAAGTGGCTACATGGAATTCCCATATTTTTTTTGCGTATGTGGGACAGTAGAGCAAAACAGGAGCACTGGAAAAAGAATGATTGGCCACGCCGGGAGCTATCGGTCCGGTGAAATAAATTTTACTAATTCAGCATTAGTTCCTACAGAAAAAATTATCTTCCCTACTTTACATATCAAATTAGGATTAACGTAACAGTTGATTAAATCGCTCGACAATGAAGACAAATGTTATGAATATATCTGTAAATCGTTTCCAGGACGTAGCACTGAAGAGCTCAAAGCGGGAGTCTTTGATGGTCCTGATGTCAGGAAACGTATACAGGATAACGAATTTCTCAGTTACGCCCTTGGACATCCTTCATTGACGCGGTGGAAAACGTATTAGGCAATTGACGGGCCAAAAACTATAAGGACTTAGTTGCAAAGTTGTTAAAAAGTCTACAGGGCATAACCGCTGACATGGGCGATAAGGTTCATTATTTACACAGAATCTACCCTATAATCTCGCATTAAGACGCCGGCGCCAATATCCGGATATTTAAAATTTCTGCATTTTCAAGTTTAGAAAATAGGGCCGCATATAGGCGCCGGGCGCCTATATATTTTTTGCTAAATATCACTTTGAATTACCTTATTCTTTAGCCTTGTTTATAAGGATTCTATATAGTAAGCAAATAAAATACTGTTTTGGGGCTTCGTAACAACTTAAGAAACCTCACTGATTAAAAGATACATATAAGATATCTATAACGGGTTGCGCCATCTGCACCTGATGCCGGCCGCCGAAGATTTCGGTCCCGCCCCAGGGGTCGGACAAGGGTTTGGCGAAGACGTAGGGCGAGCGGGCGTAGTCGATGCCGAGCGCGGGCCGGCCCTGCGCATCGGTCTCGGCGCCTTCCTGGACGGGCGCGCGCGCCAGCATCTCTGCCACGTCATCCCGCAGATCCGCGATCTCCCGGCCGTCGAGGATATTGGCGAAGACGTAATAGCCGTGCTCGCGGTAGGCCGCGCGAATGTCCGGGTGCAATCGGCCCGCATCGGTCAGGCGCAAGGGGCCGCGATTGCCGATCTCCCGCGCCCGCCGTTGGCCCGCGTCGCGATAGGCCGCCAGCCCTTCGGCGTGCGCTTTCGGTGACAGGGCCATGGCGCTATTCCGCGGCGGCGGCGCCACTTTGATCCATACCCAGGCTCGGCAGGCCAGCGGCGAATTCGGTCAGGACCCGTCCCGGTGCGGCCACCGACAGGTAATCGTCACCGTCGAATACCCGCACGCCGTTGACCCAGGTCCCCAGCAAGCCGGGGGCACGGCGCAGCAGACGTTCGCCGCCGCCAGGCAGGTCGAAATGGCTTTCCATGTTGGTAATTGAAATCGTGTCAGGGTCGAACAGGATCATGTCGGCCCAGGCGCCCTCGGTCAGCCGGCCGCGATCTATGATGCCGTAGGCGTCGGCCGGATCGCTGGTGAGCTTGCGGATCGCGGTGGGCAGGTTGAACAGGCCGCGCTCACGCACCCAATGGCCGAGGAAATACATCGCGTAGCCGGCGTCGCAGAGCAGCGCGTTGTGCGCGCCCGCATCGGACAGGCTGACCAGGGTGCCGTCATTGACCAGCAGTTCGGCGACGCCGTCCTCCTCCATATTCAGGATGAAGAAAGTGAATTTGGTGCGGAAATCCTCTTCGAGGCCGATATTGAGGAACACATCGAATGGATCGGCGCCGCGTTCGGCCGCGATCTCGGCGACGGTGCGGCCCTGCAGTTCCCGGTTCTTCTCCAGCCCGGCGACGGTGACCGAGACCCAGTCCCAGCGGCCCTTGAAGATGTGCTGGCTATCCGGCGTCTTCAGCGTCTCCCGGAAGGCGTCGCGGAAGGCCGTGTCGGTGAAAATTCCACGCAGTTCGGCATGGTCTTCCGTCGCCGGCCAGGGCGCCATCGCCTTCAGGATGTAGGCCTTGTCGAGCGTGAAGGCGAGGCTGAGCGGTTGGCAGGAACCCTGCGCGTAGACCGGCACGCCGCGCGCGCGGGCGTCCGCCGCCGCTTTGACGATCCCCGCGCCGCGCTCCGGCTGGTGGGAGAAGTAGAACAGCGGCGCGTAGAAGCTGGGCCGTTCGCTGAGGCGGCTCATTTCCTCCATGAAGGGGATGCCGTGATGTTCGCCGCAGGTCGCCATGAAGACGCCATGGTCGAATTCGCGCATCACCTCGGCCAGCGCGTGGAACTCCTCGTCGGCGGCAAGGCGCGATGCGATCGGAATGCCGCCTGCGCCGCGATGGTTCTCGTTCGAGGAGGAGGCGAGGCCCACGGCGCCCGCCCGCATGGCGTCGCGGAACAGGTCGATCATCTGCGCCAGCTCATCCTCCGTCGAAGGCCGCTCCGATCCCTCGGCCCCCATGACCGCGGTGCGCATGACCGTGTGCGAGGCCAACACGGCGACGTTCGGGTAGACGCCCTTGGCCTTCAGCAGGTCGAGATATTCACCAAAGCTTTCGAACCCCCAATCGACCCCGGCCTGCAGCGACTCCAGCGCCATGCCTTCGACCTCGGCCAGGTTGGCGAGGATCATGTCGCGCTTGTCGGCCGGCGCGGGTGCGATACCGAAGCCGCAATTGCCGAGCACCACCGTCGTCACGCCAAGTGCGCCGGCCGGCGAGGCGGTCGCGTCCCAGGTGAGCTGTGCGTCGTAATGGGTGTGCAGATCGATGACGCCGGGCGCCAGCACCGCGCCAGCCGCGTCGAGCGTTTCCGCCGTCGCATCGCTTACCGACCCGACTTTCGCGACGCGACTGTTCTTGACCGCCAGATCGCCCTCAATCAGCGGGTCGCCGAGCCCGTTCGCGATACGCGCATTGCGGATAACCAAGTCGTACATGGCACAACCCTCTCTGCCGCCGAATTCCCGAAACTATAGCAAGCGACGCCGCGGTTTCGATAGCGGTTGGCGTCGGGCGGCCGTCTGTGCCAGTCTTGGCGCAACCCGATACGATTGGTTTGAGGAGACACGCTCATGTCCGCGAACATTGCCGACTTTGGATTTTTGAAAGGCGTCAAGGTCGTCGACTTCACCCAGTTCGAGGCCGGCCCCACCTGCACCGAAGCGCTCGCTTGGCTCGGCGCCGAAGTCGTCAAGATCGAAAACCCGAACCGTGGCGACCCCGGCCGCAGGTTGCGCCCCGGAAAGCCGGACCATGATCCCTATTACTTCCATATCCTCAATGCCAACAAGAAGTCGGCGACCGTCAATCTGAAAGCGCCGGCGGGGCTCGACCTGGTCAAGGATCTGATCCGCAAAGCCGATGTCATGATCGAGAATTTCGCGCCGGGCGCGATCGAGCGTCTTGGTCTCGGCTATGACGAGATGAAAAAGATCAATCCGGGCCTCATCTACGCCCAGGTCAAGGGCTTCGGCGAGGGCAGCCCGTTCGAGAAGAACCTGTCCTTCGACATGATCGCGCAGGCCTGCGGCGGCACCTTCAGCGTCACCGGCGACGCGGACGGTCCGCCCACCCGGCCGGGCATCTCCATCGGCGATACCGGGACCGGCATGGTCATGGCGATCACCATCCTGGGCGCGCTGTTCAAGCGCCGCGAAACCGGCGAAGGCCACCGGCTGCAGGTCGCCATGCAGGACGCGATCCTGCATTACATGCGCATCCCCTTCTCGACCCAGGGTCTCACCGGCAAGGCCGCGGAGCGCGGCGGCAGCAAGATCCCTGGGGTCATCAACGCCCCCATGGGCCTCTACCCCTGCGCACCCGGCGGGCAAAACGACTACGTTTACATCATGACGAGCCGCGCCAATCCGGACCATTGGGACCGGCTGCTGAAACTGGTTGGGCGGGAAGACCTGATCGGCGATGAGCGCCTCGGGACGCCGGACGACCGCGTGGCGAACGAGGCGGAGGTGGACGAGATCATCGCCACCTGGACCCGCACCCAGACCAAGCTCGACGCGATGCGGCTGGTCGGCGAGGCCGGCATTCCCGCCGGGGCTGTCATGGACACGATGGAGCTGCAAGACGACGAGACCTTCGAGCATCGCGGCGTCATGCAGACCATGACCCATCCGGTGCACCGCGACTTCAAGATGCCGACCTGGCCGGTCCGCGTCGACGGCGCCGCGGCGCGTCTCGAATCTTCGCCGATGCTGGGCCAGCACACCGAAGATGTGGTCAGCGAGTGGCTTGGTCTCAACGACGCGGCGATGGCCGAACTGAAGGCAGAAGGCGTCTTCGGCGAACCGCCGGCGGCGGCAGCGGAGTAAGATACGGCCCCGAATGTCCGCAAAGCATGGGATTGCCCTGGGCGCTCCGATGAACGGATGAGTGCACTCAAAATTCGCGGGAGCGGGCTCAGTGCCCAGCCCGGCGCTGTGGACGGCGCTGCTCGAGCCGACTCATCCGCACGCTCCTGCATTAGCGACAGCGAGAAACCTTGATGTTGTATCGTTGCTTCAATTTCTCGCTATAATCGTAATCAAATCCTTTTTGCCAAAGACAGATGACAAGGAGTGTTTGCGATGACCGGCTACGATCCGAATTTTCTTGCGGTCCCTGTTCCGTTGCCGACGTTCTCACCAAGCCTCGAGGGCGACGTGTTGCGACGCGATGAACTGCGCGACCAAGTCTATGCCGACTACCTTCACTACACGGTGGCGATGCACCGCAAGTTCCGGACGCCGATTTTTGCGGCACTGAACATCGACCAGGATCTCCACAAGAAATCCTCGAGTTCTGGCTATTGGCGGAACGATTCGCGGATTGGCGAAGCGAACCAACTCGGCCGCAGCTATTACGACAATAATCCCTGGGACAAGGGGCATTTGGCCCGGCGCGAGACGGCGGCATGGGGCGCGACCCAGAAAATTGCCAACCGCGCCGACAAGGAGACCTACTATTATTCCAACGCTTCCTTGCAACATGAGAATTTCAATCGGGATGAGTGGCTCATCGTCGAGAACTGGGTTCTCGATCTGGAGCTCGACAAGTACGACAAAATCAGCAGTTTTTCCGGGCCCGTATTCGGCGACTACATGCGCACCATCCGACCGGATGACCAACAGGAAGCCTATGTTCCGTCAGCCTTCTTCAAGGTCGTCTTTTTCCTGAACCAGGAGGACAAGTTAGAGGTCCGGGCTTTTCTTGTGCCGCAGGACCAAGCCGCGCTGCGGGACCGCCGGGGCCGCCGTACGCGCGATTTCCAGACCTACCAAGTGACCATCGCGGAGATCGAAGAGCTGACCGGGCTCGATTTTCCAGAGGTCCTGCCGGAGCGCAATCCCCTTTACTACTACCCGTCGCGCGAGGCGCGGAACCGCAACGTCAATGCTTTCCCGGAACGCCGGGAGGTAAACGGTGTCGCCGACATCGTGCGCGACAACGAAAACAACCGCGCGCTGCGGTTCGCCGACGACGTTCCGGTATTCATCGCCGCTGCGCTGATCAATCCCGTTGCCGGACAATGGGCCTCGATTATTAATCTTGGAACAGAGGACATTTCGCTGGATGGCTGGTCCTTGCGCAACACCGAGGGCGAGTCGAAAAAACTCAAGGGGAAACTCGGTCCAGGAGAAGCCGTCAGGATCGACAAGCTGGGTGCCGCCGCGTTGGCGCTTAAGAAAGACGGGTTCCTTCAGCTCGTCGATGGCGACGGTGACCAGGTCGACCGGGTGCCTTTCACCAAAGAGCAGACGAAGGCCAAGAATAAGCCGATCGTCTTCGCAAGCCGGATGCCTGTCTAAACCGCGCCGTTGCGGCGGAGCTGAAGGCGGAACGCGCTGTCTCCCTACCGCCAGTGGTGACGACGGTAGGGCGAAGGCTCAGCCTTTCCCAAGCCCCCATTCGATCCCGTTTTCCAGCAGCCGGTTGAACGCGTCGCTGTGCCAGACATTGTGGAACTCGGCCGGCATCTTGCCGTCCGGATCGATGCTGGGATCGACCGGGGACGGGCTGCCGTCGCGGCCGACATGGCAGTGGCCAAGGCCGACATAGACGATCTCGCCCTCGCCGACCGTGCGGGCGTAGCCGATTACGCGGGTTTCGCCGTCTTCCTGCACCGAGGTGTCCTCGTCATAGACGAAGCCGAAGCCCAGCGGCGAGGGATCCTTCTCCAGTTTGGTGGTGAAGAGCGGTGTCGTTGCCTCCGGGTCCTGCAGCTCGATCATGTAAAGCTCGTCCTGCACCGTGAAACTGTCCGGCAGGCCGCGGGTCACCGGGTGCGCGTCCGCGACGACGACCTGAAACTGCGAAATCGGCGGATGGTTGAGGAAGAAACAGCCGAGAGTCTCGTGATGCTCCATCTTGACCATCTGTTTAACGGCCACGCCCTCGCGCTCGCCCTTGACCGCCTTACCGCCGGAGGTGCCGTGCAGCGCGAACCACTTGCCGCCCGCCGCGAGCCAATCTTGCAGCGCCTTGTTGCCTTCACCGCTCGGGAACGGTCCGGCGACATAGGTGATCAGAAGATCGGTCTTGGGCAGCCAGCGCTCTATATCCTGATAATCGCTGGCCACGGTGACGTCGCGCCCGTTCTCGGTGCCAAGTTTCTCCAGCAGCCGCAGCCGGGCGTAGTTCATGTCGTGGCCCGCCGGGGCGCCGGGCGGGAAACCGCCGGTGATAAGGTGGACGCGTTGGCTCGTCGGCATGGCTATCCTCCGAATTACGGGATTTGCGAAAGCGCACCGATAGACTACCTATTTGACCTGCGAGCGCCAGGGCGGCGCAAAGGGAAGAGGGGAATTCGATGCGTGCGGCAGGGTTTATCTTCGGGATCATGATGTTCGCGTTGGTCCAGATCACCGGATCTCTCGCGGACGAGGCGGCCAAACCGATCGGCGAGGGCGCCGAGTCGTTACCGATTTTCGATGCTCATATCCACTACAAGGCGCCCGCCTGGGGACCGTACCCGCCGGCGACGGTGTTGGATCTGATGGACAAGAACGGCGTCGCGATGGGGCTGGTCTCCTCGACGCCGGATCAGGGCACCATCACCCTGTGGAAGTTCGCGCCCAAGCGCATCGTGCCGGAACTGCGGCCCTATCACGGCGTGTACGGCTCGTCCAACTGGACCAAATCG
This sequence comes from Alatinidae sp. Z8VKAUB7J3, assembly GCA_010016025.2. Classification (NCBI taxonomy): domain Eukaryota; kingdom Metazoa; phylum Cnidaria; class Cubozoa; order Carybdeida; family Alatinidae; species Alatinidae sp. Z8VKAUB7J3. The sequence continues at coordinate 5,301,434 of JAAAKM020006971.1, read as the reverse complement.
CCGGAGATGGCCGAATACTTGAAAAATCGCCTGGACACCTATCCGCATGAGGGCATCGGCGAATTTCACGTACGCAGCTTCGATCCGGAGGACGAGCCGCTGCTGCGCAAGGTCGTCGCGCTGGCGAAGACGCGGAACATCTATATTCATATCCATTCGGGCAAAGACGCGGTGGACCTGCTTTATTCCTTCGAGCCGAACGTGAAGATCATCTGGGCGCATGCCGGCATGTCCGAGCCGCCGGCGGTGATTGAAGCGATGATGGCGCGGTACGCCACGCTCTATGCCGACACTTCCTACCGCGAGTGGGACATCCTCGGCAGCGGCGAGGGGATCGATCCGGACTGGCGCCGGGTGCTGGAACGGTATTCCGACCGCTTCATGGTCGGCACCGACACCTGGGTCAACTCGCAGTGGGAGAGCTACGCGGAGCTGATCGCCGCGAACCGGCAATGGCTCAGCCACTTCCCGCGCGCGCTGGCGGAGAAATTCGCTTACCGGAATGCGGAGCGCCTGTTCGGCCGCGAGGTCACGAAGGCGCTGATCGGCCGGCGGTAGCCTCGTCGGTCAACAACTGGCACGGATTTCCCGGTCCGGCCTATCTAAAAATCGTATAGGCCATGATGATCCCGACCGTTGTATCGCCGTTGCGAAATGGCAGATAGATCCGTTCCATCTCGTAAAAGGATTTTTCGTAGGTCATCAGCGGCTTTCCAAGCCGATAGCTTGGTACGCCGCGTTCGACCACGTCGGCGAAATCGGCGGGTGTGGTTGTTTCTTCGAAATGCGGAAAAGCTTCGTCCAGCCAGAAACCGGTCAAATCCCGCCCATGATAGGTCTTCATCCGTTCGCCGAGCAGACGGAAGCGGTACCGTAAAGGCGGTCGCACCACATCGACCAACGCAATTCCATCAAGCAGCGCGAAGAACTCTATGGGGTCGATCTGCATCCGGTCTGGCAGCGTGTCCCCCTGATGAAGCGATTGCCAATAACGGACGATATCCTGAATGTCGATGTGACTTGTGTTCGGGACCTGTTCGGGCAGGGGGACTTGATCCCGAGTGTGCATTCCATCTCCAGTATGTCCGTTCAAGGGCGGTATTATTTTACCGACAATAATAACAAATCAATCAAACAGCTAGTTAAGGAAGACTATTCCCCTAAAGGTAGACAATTTTTCATCGAAAATCAGCTTCGAATGCCCCGATCGAACGGCACCACCGGAGACCGGTGTTTCGCGTATTGCCTCGCAGTTTCGTAAAATGGCAACAATTCTTAACAGGAGGTTAACCGACGGACGGTAGATAGGACGGATGGGCTGTGTTCCGGGTGGCGGCCCGCCTGTCAACGTTCGAGGGATCTCCGATGAAACGCTTTTTCTGCCTTCTCACCATTATCGCCACCCCCTGGATCCAGGCCCCGGCAAACGCCACGGCCGGCAGCTCGACGACCTTCGTCGCGTCGCTCGGCGAGGCTGTGGTCGCGATCCTGGAAGACGCATCCCTGACCCCGACGGAACGCATCGACCGCTACAGCGCCCAGTTCGAGAAGGCCTTCGACTGGGATCGGATCAGCGCGTTCGCCATCGGTCGCTACCAGCGCGCCGTGACGCGGGACCAGTTCAACGCTTACCGCGACCAATTCGCGCAGCACATGATGAAGATCTATGCCGAGAAGTTCGCGAGCTATTCCGGCGAGCGCTTCCTCGTCAAAGGGGAGCGGAAATTCGGCCAGGGCGGCAGCGAGGTGACCGCCATACTGCAGGGCGGATCCGACAGCGAACCGGTAAAACTCGCCTTCAAACTCGTCCAGACCGGCGACACGCAGCGGATCTATGACGTCGTGATCAATGGGGTCAGCCTGCTCGTCGCGAAACGCGCCGAGATGAAAGGGATCATCGCGTCGCGCGGGATCGACGGTCTCATTGCGCAGCTCAAACACGCGAACGCGTCGTGATGATTAAGATCGGTTCGGGGCGATGTCGCTGCGCACGGGTTCCGCCCCGAACCTGAACCGACGCTTGCCCCAAGCTTGATCCGGGACCCCGTCCGCTCCGATGCCGACATAGGACGGTCCGTGCGCGGCATCACGGCTAGGCCCCGGCGCTGCGACCGAGGTGACGGGACGGTGCCTTTGAAAATTCTCCGAACACCGCGTAGCCTGACGTCAAACAGGGAGGGCGGCATGAGCGCAACGCCGATCGAATTCTGGTACTCCGTGGGCAGCACCTACAGCTACCTGACCGTCATGCGGATCGAGGCGCTGTGCGCCGCGCGTGGGGTGACGGTGACCTGGCACCCGTTCCAGGTGCGCGACATCATGATGGAGATCGGCAACCGCCCCTTCGCCGGCAAGCCGGTCAAGATGGCCTATATGTGGCGCGACATGGAGCGCCGGGCGGCGATGCACGGCCTGCCGATCGCGGTCCCCGCGCCCTATCCGCTGACCGAGATGGATCTGGCCAACAGGCTCGCCATCCTGGGAGGGCAGGAAGGCTGGCAGGTAGCCTACACCACGGAATCCTACCGGCGCTGGTTCCAGGACGGCATCGAACCGGGCCTGGAGCCGGGCCTGACGGAGACCTTGACGGCGGTCGGCCTCGACCCGGCGGAAACCGTCGCGAAGGCCAACGCGGACTCCCTAGCGGACGCGCTCGACGCGGCGACCCAAAAGGCCCGCGATCTGGGCATCTTCGGCTCACCGACTTTCATTGTGGATGGAGAGCTTTTCTGGGGCGACGACCGGCTGGAAGACGCGATCAGCTGGCGTCTGAACGGGGCGGTTACACGGGAGCCCGGTTAGGCTGGCCGATCGCGCCGCTTACCCATCCAGCCCCAGCAGCTTCGCCGCGGTGCCGCCCAAAATTGCGATGCGGTCGTCGTCGCTGAGGTCCGGCGTGTTCATCACCAGATCGACTTCGGTGCTGGTCCAGGGGAAGGGGTAGTCGGTGCCGACCATGATGCGGTCCGGCCCCGTCTCGGCGACCAGGTGGCGCAAGGCTTCCGGGGTGAAGACGATGGTGTCGAAATAGAGCTGCCCGTCCTTGAGATAGGCGGTCGGGTTCTTCCTCGGCAGCGGGCCGACCCGGTTCGGGAAGGTGCGGCAGACCGCGTCCGAGCGGTTGGCGTAGGAGCCGAGATAGCCGCCGCCATGCGCGGCGCAGATCTTGAGGCCCGGATAGCGGTCCAAGGTGCCCTCGAAGATGAGGTGCGACAGCGCGATGGTCGTCTCCAGCGGGTTGCCGATCGTGTTGGTCAGCAGACCGCCGCCGCCGAGCCGGCCGCTCGGCTCCAGCGCTGCTGTGCCCGTCGGGTGCAGGAAGACCAGAAGGTCGTGTTCCTCGCATTTCGCCCAAACCGGGTCGAATTTCGGGTCGGCGAGCTCCAGCCCCTCGACGCTGCCGCCGACGCTGACGCCGCGAAAGCCCTGCGACTTCACCGCGATGTCGATCTGCTCGGCCGCCAGGTCCGGATGCTGCAGGGCGATGGTGGCGAAGGCGGTGAAGCGGTCCGGTGTCGTCTCGCGGATCTCGACCAGCGCCTCGTTCTGGATGCGGATCAGTTCGGCCGCCGCGTCGCGTTCTGCGTGGTACCAGTAGGGGTTGATGCTGAGCGCGGCCATGTCGAGCCCCTGCGCGTCCATCGCGGCCAACCGCGTGTCGAGATCTTCCATCAGCAGCGCGTCGTTGTGCACCGCGACTCTCTAATATATAGGCCCAAGTTGTTTTCCTCCGACCGTACACAGTTTTCGATACTGATCAAACCCCTACCTCCTTTTTATTATTATTATTATTATTATTATTATTATTATTATTATTATTATCATTATCATTATTGAAGTCACAGTTTGTTTTGAGACAAACTTGATTAAATCAAAGGACTACAAACAAGACAAATACAAGGATCTTGAAAAGGACCTTATTAGTCAAACTCTAGGATTACAATTAATAACTCTAGAAATCTCAACTTTGGGTTTTTTTTACTAAAGATTCATGCGATTTTATGAAATTTGTTAAAAATTTTGAAATTGATGCAAATAGGCTGATGATGAAGTGCTTGGAAGTAGCCATAAGAACGTCATATTACATTTTTAATAGGCGCAATAAAGACTGGACCTCTCCGGAGCTATTACTCTTCATGTAAATTATTTTTTCTCTCCCTTAGCTATTTTTTCTGTATGTGTGTGTTTATATTTTATCATCGTTATCATTATTTTTAAATTTCTTCGGACTGGACACTCCTGTATATCAATCCTGCTGTCCCATGTACTACGCCAGGTGACAACAGCGGGAAATATTTTGTAAAGACATCACCAATAAAGGCATTGAGTTAAAAAAAATTATTATTATTATTATTATCTGTTGCCATCTTTTTTCGCTTTCAAATGGGTTATTTATATACTTCAGTGAGCAAAATTTTGCATGATATAATACTATTATACGTTTTAATCATAACACTGTTCTTAAGGTACCACTCCCTCTACGGTAAGCTCAGGTCAATCGAAAATAAATATTATTTCAGTTAGAACGTCTAGGTTGCGAAGCCTGAATAATTTTTTTATATATAACGTTTTAAATCAGTGCATTTTTCTTAAGCACCTATCATTTTGATAGGTTTCTGGAGTGTTGACAAATATCGCATGTTACCTGTCGTATTACTCATTTTCGGTCTGTATCTATTTTTTAAGATACCTCAAACGCTCATTGATGAACCCTCTCATAAAAGCCGACCAACAGCAAGACATTGATATTGATTTGTCAAAATTGAAAATATGACTTTAAAAGGGGAGGGTTGGTATGAAAAAAACTATGTATATGTTTTCATTGCGTTTGCTAAACTAGCATAATGCGGCGCCCTCTGACAAACGCCGCATCTCAAAGCTCCGTTTATTATAGCAAATGACAAGATCTATATATTGATCTCAAAAAGGTTTAGTTATACGTTCGACACGATGAATGGCCATCAGGGTTTGGAAAGTTTAACCAATAACGTTTCACCAATGGATACAAAATAATATGTCCTCTTCAAGACTACATTTGGTACATTGATCCTTTTAGCAAATGTTCTTAAGAGTCATGTCAAGTTAGGACGAATATTATAATCTTCAAAGGTTTGAGAAAGAACGCATTAACTATATTGTTTCTTTGAAAATAAGAGGTTCGAATCTAACAAACTCTGACGTATGCAACGCATCTTAATCCTACACAGTGACTTACTAATCTTTAACATGTAAAGCAGCTTAAGGCACCCAAATGGCTTTAAATTAGTGTAAACAGTTTTGCATTGCGTGCCTTATGGCGCTACACCTGTCCATAAATACAACACCAGTACCTTTCTCTCCCCCTTTATATTTACAGGAGGAACTGGTGGAGGTGCAGCCGGTGCTGGTGCTGCTTTAGCTGGCGGAGGTGGGGCAGGTGACCTTGCCAACGCCCTTGCTGCACTAGGTGGCGGCGGTGGTGGTGGTGCAGCGGCCCTTGGCGGAGGTGCTCTTGGTGGAGGTGGAGGACTAGGTGGTGGAGGAGGACTAGGTGGTGCAAGCGCTCTTACAGCTCTTCTTGGAGCAGGTGGGGGCGGTGGTGATTCAGGTCTTGCTTCCCTTGCAGGACTTGGAGGTCTTGGAGGTACGTTTCGTTATTATTTACAGTAGTATAAATCAAGTTTTAATAAGTTTTCGTTGACTATCTACAGTGGGTTGTTATATAGTGAGATTGCATAATATGTTCCTGATGTTTATTACGCCATAAAGATGAAAAATTCCCACCGTGTAGGGTTGGTCTAGGGCCGTCGTGGCACGCAATGTTCTAACTATCTATTTAGAAAACGCAAGAAGAAATTATATATGGTCCAAAAGCAAAAGATAGCATTCAATAATTAAGACATAATTTGCAAAGGCGATTTTTTCCGACTTTCTATGTCATATCTGTGTGCCTAACTGTTATGTATTTATAAAATCCTTGCCATAATGTTAAATGTAAATTAAAGTAGGCGCCAAAAAGTGTCAGGCAAAACGCTTCAACCATAACGTATGTATTAATTATTCAATGACATTGTTAAAAATCTATCCAGACTACATAACTAGCCTGCTGTGGTCCTTACACTTTATGTCCCGACTGCATCTTACTCAAATTTAAGTCACAACTTAAAAATGTTTTTACAAGAGGCCTCTTCAGGTTATGCTACGAATGTTCATTCCACCGTCAACTTTAAAAATGTCATTGGAATAAAACTGGCATGGCCTAGACAGACCATGACCTTTTCCCCCAGAAATTTTATGGAATTGTCAAGCACATAACAACCCTTGCGCTGTATCCCATAGTAGCTAGCTACCGTTGCCCGGAGTTATTTTACGGTGTGAAATGCTAACCAACAAGAAAACATTATAAGGAAAGGTTAAACGAATAACAGGAGCATTAAGCCAAGTAAACTTAAGTCTTAGTAATTCACTGACTTACTGAGTGGCTGATTATGCATGGCCAAGGATAATGCATTCAGTGGTTTTGGCAGCTGCTAATATTCTCAACAGAGTGCTAGAGTGATGACGTCACTACAAAAACTTTTTTCAAGGAATCACAGTTATAACTATATCACAGTGTTAACCCTGAAACCAAATGCCTGTAAACAAAATATCGCATTCAAATCTCATATCAGCTGCGATAAATGGCTGTTTGAATTGGGAAAAGGCCTTAAGAAAACACTGTTAATTTTGCTCAGTTCATAAAATTATGAACTGGGTTCATTTAACAAGGTTTTTGATAGGCATGATTTAAAGTTTGAAAGGTCGTATCTCATCGATTACTCAAGGTATGGTTCTGAAATTTGGACAGGTTGTCTATGCCAACAAGTAGAAAGCAAAGAGATGACAAAAAAATCAAATTTATGATATTCATAAAATCGTGACGTCACACTTTAGTACTCTATGGTCCGTATTTGTAAGGTACCTAATGCATGATGGCAAATCAAGGCAAAATACTCGGTAATCGTAGTAGAAGCTAGCCGATTTAATTTATATTCTCAGATGTCCGTATTTCTTCTTTTAGCTTATGGTCAACTCAAGGTACCCTTCTCGATTACTCAAATCTATTCCCTCCATCAAGCCCTAACCACAAACCACCCCTTCCATCATGTTACCATTACCTATCCCTGTCTTCCTCAAACAAACATCCCCTTGCTCCCTCCTACCGTTCCCCTATAGTTCGCCACACCCTGAACAACTAAAATGTTTTCTCTTTATCGTTTTAGTTGGAGGCCTTTCATTGAGATCAAGTAAGGATTTAAATAGCTTTACCATAATCTATGGCTTTGTGTTGTTGTAAATTTTCAGAATATGTTGGCTCGGGTCCGATGGGTTCCATAAGCACTATGATTGGAAAGAGAAAAGGTGCCGGTGATGAAGCGCTTTCACTACCAGTCGGAAACGAGGCTAGTTTAACCGACTCTATTGGGTCAGCATTGGGGTCACTAGACGCGCTTCATCAAGCCTCTGCTTTGACTCTACTACAAGGGAGCAAGAAATGGAAAATGCCCAACTTACCTTCACACAAAAAGAAAACAGGTCTTCAAGGAAAACTTAAAGAAGATGATTATAATCATAGAAGTGAGTAGTCAAACAAATGCTTTTCGTGATAAAACAATTGATGTTTTATCACCTGGGACAAAACGTGGACCAAAACAATAACGACAGCAGCCAAAACAACGGAACATGATTGACGCTACAGATAATGACGACTTCCACTAAGTAAGCTAACTTGATTTATGACAAGATGGCGTTTATTTGGATAAACGATTATTTAAAATTCTTGATTAGACCACAGGGAATTCTTTCCATAAAGGCTTAAAGTTAATTGCTGGACACCCTCTTCAACGTCTTGCCGCTTTTCAAGATTATGTTCACTCTACATACAATTACTGTAACAGCTTTACACCAACGTAATTAATAACATGGATGCAAGGAAGAAACAGATTGGGTGATCGCAACAGCATGGGCAGTTGTATCAGACCCGTATCTTATTTAACCGTGCAACAATATTATGTTGCCAAAGACGTCACCCAACCCATCATCTCACTCCCTAGAAATCAATTACAATGGCTTTTGATATTAAAAAAATTGAAACAAATGTACCTCAAGTGTACCACAGAAGAATATAAAACTTTATTTTGCTTTCATGTTTTACAATGCAGAACATTTTCTGACAATGTCCCTTTATAAGTCCTCAAGTGTTTTAATCCAATGAAAAGCGTTTGTCTGACATACAACATAGAATGGGCTATATAAAGCATGATACCCAGCAACATTTGAGAAGGAAACCCTCCTGCGTAACACACTGGCAACTTTCAATGCATACATCCCATTGCAAACATACATCAGGATGGATAACACATATACATGACAGACTAAAATCAAGCAAGGAAAGAAAGGACAAATATCAACATATACAAAGCACACAAAGCTCTTTGTGCTTCTACAATAATTGAAGGGAAACGTCCACTTGACTTTAAATGCTTCCATTATGTAACACCCATGTTCACATAGGCAGGGAGACATATAAATACGACAATGTCTTTATCTGAACGCTTAATGGTATCCACCCTTGAAATTCTAGACCCGAATTTATGAGCCATTCGAATCTAACAACGCCGATATCTAATAGCAATAAGAACATGTCTCAGTTTCTGTTATAGATGTACCTCTGTGAACTTACCCAATGTATACACACCTTTACCCCACCTTACTCGTTTAAATATCATGTGTTATTGACCAACGTCCACCACTGAGACAAACAGTCTTTCTTACGTCATCATCTTGCTTGGTCCCAAGTTTCAAAACCTGGCCTCGACTCAAACGACTTACAAGACTATTGCGAACGCAACTAAACGTTTTACTTGAATCACAACATGCACGTAAAAACGCTCTTCCCCTACACCCATTTTGACACCATAGCATCATTGCCAGCTCGACTCTTTCCTTCTTTTACATCATACGTCTATCTTACTACTTCTTACGGAAATACGTACAGTCATAACGAGTCACTCAACTTATAACTCTTTGAGTGTAAATACTGCCATCAAAATACAGTGAAGCACATACACAGCAACGTATTTACTATTATTACTAGTATCTACTATTACCACACGACTGGTTTCTCTTTGTTTGATGTTAATTGCTGCATGTGTTTAATTCATCCATAAACGGACAAATCCTGATAGGTGCTTGAGGGACATGTCTCAAATAACTACCCCCTCAGGTTAGAATAAAGTTAGGACCAGGGGAAGATCTAAGATAGTATTTAGGTTAGGATCATGGTGTGATTAGATCTATATTTATTGAAAAAATGTCAGACGGGGAGTTGCCAGCCTAAGGAATTGTCCTGGAACCGTTTAATAACATTTGTATAATCTAAGCATGTTACAGGTTAGTACAGTTTACGAGCTAATTGTTGTCTTAAGTGAATTAAAACAGAATATTTAAAAATGGGAGAGGGTTTTAAAGAGTTGTCTTAGAGTCCAAAAAATATCGTGGCTGTACGGCTGTGAGGATGAGGGGATCATACTTGAAGTGAGGTAAGCAACAATTACGCTCTAAAGAGAATTAATTTCCACATCGAATAATCGAAGCTGGATAATCGAAGATTCCAACAGTCGATGATTCCAACAATCGAAGATTCCAATAATCGAATACGCACTGTAGTAGTCGAAAGAGTAGAGTTCAGAAAATGTGGTGCATGCGCGCTTATGAGTAGGAGGAAGGTCACGCTCACAGAGAATAGATGCGAGGAAGATAAGCAACAACTGCAACCTGAAAAGGAAGAATTTTAAAACAGAATAATTGAATCTGGATAATCGAGGATTCTAATAATCGAATAAGGACTGTAGTAAGGCAGAGCCCTGAAAAAATGGCACAGGCGCAGCTGTGAGAAGCACAGATAGTTGAAGTGACGAAGGTAATAAGCAATACTTGCAATCGAGAGAGAAAGAAGCAAAACAAAATGGAATCAATAGTGAGGGGAGTGTGCTGTAAGATGTAAAAGTGTACGGTCAAAATAAAGTAAACCCAAGTGTATCCAAGGCTGTTAGTGACAAATAATCAAATCAATGCTGTAAATTAAGGTCGCTCGAAAGAAAAAGCAAAAGAGATAATCTCAATTTGCAAAGGAGTGGAGGGAGGTTCCTGGTTAAATTTATTTCCTCGTGTGCTTTCCCTCTCATATAACGAATATTAAAAACTTTGCAGTTCCTTATTTCCACATATATATTTTTTTAAAAACAAATTTCGTCATTCTTATCCTGAGCATGTTTTCTGTTCTTCGTGGACTATGAACTATCAGCAATGTTATATGATAAGCACCTTACCGTAAATTTTAAGGTAACACATTTTACGTTCCCAACACATATCAACTGTGTCTCTACCCGCTTAGTATATCACACTGCATCACTTTAACTGATAACACTAAGACTTAGGCATCACTTCATGCCTAGAGTTTGATATTTAAGGAGTGTTATACTGTGTACAAAACAAAATTTTTAGAATCATCAAGCATCACGCATGCTTGCAATTTAAGAAATTTGCTACAGACATAAATGGATTACAACAGTGTGATCATGTGACGACGGGGATTAATTAATGTTGTATAAATTTACCTCATTATACATAAACTAACAATGACACACTGGACACATTTTCAGCATATACGTTAGTGTCTTCACTATTAAATAATTATAAATGTTTACGTACGGGTCACGAATTCGTGCCTTCTTGGTGACATATTTTCTGTTCTCTAGTGTCTCTTCTCGATGATAAATTGTATTTGTATGTACATTTATCCACTGAGTTTGCAGCCACAGGAAAAAATGAAAGATAAATGGCAATTTTTGATGATGGCTCAGACTAGCCTTCATCATACATTAATAGCAATTGCATTATGCGGACTCGGTCATTTTCTTCTTCACACAGAGGTTCGGGGAGGCGTCGTCAGAGAGATTTTCAAGGGCCTTGGAGCAAAATCGCACGATCTGTACGGCCTGATCACCAGTTCACATTATCCGGAGAAACCTGATGCAAGAAGTGTCTTACGTACATTCGACGCTCCCCAGCGAGTGGGCAAGGACTATGGGCAACGCATGTATGGTTGGTTTAGAGCACCCGAGAGCGGCTACTACGTTTTTTACAGCTCATGCTCTGATTCATGTGAAACGTACCTTAGTTCTGACGACGAATCGAAAAATAAGAGAAAAATCATATCGCAGATGGAGGCGACAAAACACAACCAATGGGACAAGTAAGTTTAAATACTCAGGAACATTTTTATGCCAACAGTCGAAACAGTTGAAGCTTTGAAGGTTCTTATACATTTAAAAAGTGCCTTAAAAAGTCCTTAACTTGTTCTTAATGCTTAAAAGCAAAACTTCCAGAGCGACATTCACACACAATTTCTATCCACATGCAATTTTCAGTCACACACCATTTCCATCAACACAATAATTCCATCACACACTAACCATTTCCATCTACACACCATTTCCATTCACATACAATTTCCATTCACACACCAATTCCATTCACATACAATTTCCATTCTCACGCCATTTCCATTCACACACCATTTCCATTCACATGCCATTTCCATCCATACACCATTTCCATTCACATTCCATTTCCATCCATACACCGTTTCTATCAGCACACTACTTCCATTCAGACACCATTTTCATCCACTTACTACAATATTGTACAGGGCTACAACATGTAGCATATTCTTAGTAATAGTCCAAAGGAAACCTTCCCGTTTATAAGATTTTTAATTTTCACCACTTTTAAAGCCGGTGTTCTAATATGCTATACACAAATTTTTATGAAATACTTGCATGTTTAAAATGTACAACAGTTGAACTTTGCTGTTTACTAGAAATTTGATTGCATATTTTTAGGATATACAGTAATTCCAAAGGAAACGTTGTTGACAAATGTCAAAGCAAACAGAGATACTGTCTACTTATATACACTTGCGAGAGATGTTAGTACGGTATTAGAGGTATTGCTGATGGAGCTACCAGCTACAAAACTACTCGAGTTGTTACGATTATTTTGGAGACATAAAACTAAGTTTTCGTACGTTTCATTTCGATCACTTCTGACGATTGTACCCTGAGGAGTGTCAGACGAGAAAAGCCTTCAAGTGTACAGTCTTTTCGCTATTTTGTTCGATCTTCCTTTTTTGTACCTCAAACAAACTATTAGACATAAAACTTTTCTATCAGTGTGTAAATGTGAGGAGCACCGAACAAGAGCCTTATATTAATGGTATCAGCTTTATGAAAGCAACAACTATTAGTTCGGTTACAAGGATATATATTTCCCCGGTTGTTTACAGATTTCCAGATGAGCAATCATCGGGTGAAATTGAACTAAAACGGAATCAAGAATACTTCTTGGAATCAATTATGGTTAAACAAGGAGAAGGTGACGATCATCTATCAGTGGGAGTGCAGCTTCCAAGTGGTCGCTACGTCAGACCAATCACAGACGATTTGATATTTCAAGCCAAACTGGGTATGTACTTATTGACTTATTTTCCCAATCAGTATGTGGATTATGCAACTTTCTCGCTGCCAGAGGAAAACCGTAAATTGATATAATAAGTATGAATATTTGTGTATGCAGTTAGTTCTATTACCAGGAAATACCTGGAAAACAAACTGATTCTATTCCCTGAGTTAAAGTTATGAATATCAGCTCCAAGAAAATTACTTACAATTACAGAAAAATAATTTTACAAACATACAATTTAGAAAGAGTAGCATAGACTTATTGTAAACATGCTTCTTATAGGTTGCTCTTTCCAAACATAAACCAAAAAGAGTGGATGGCATTCTGGGATTATTTTTAAATTTTAATTGCACGGCTTATTCGCTTTATGCTTTTATTGGGAAACCAGGACGTGGCTGATTATAACATTAAGAATACCTTTAGCCTACGTTTGTGCTAGTAGCTCCTTCCTCATACCGTAATATGATTCACGAACACTATTTTTAAACAACGGTCAACGGGGCTTTAAGAGCGCGTAGTACCTTTCCTAATTTCGGCTTGGAGGTCCCTAGTGCAGAGAGGTTTAACTAGAAGTTGCAAGTGTTTTACAGCTTATGGACGCACGACAAAGCCCTCAGGAAGATACTCAAAATTGGTTTACGTCATATGAATCTGATACCTGTTTTACATGATACCTGTTTTACATTTGCTCAGTGGCCGAGTTATATGAATTCGTTTTTGTGGTACTTGGCGCGACAACTCGGATACTTTCCTTGTTTGCAGCCTGTCACCAGAAACAACAATCACTGACAACAGTATACTATATAAAACGCTTCACACTGGTCAAACCATAGTAACATAGATTAACCAAAGCCGATGGAGGAATTGTCTGGAATCGACAGCAAGTGCTTGAGACCATGTTATTGTTTAGCATCACGTGACATGCTGAGGGGACGGTGCTTGAAGAGCGCAGCTAGAATATGAGTGTTTTGAGCGGCGGTGATACCGTACGAACCTTTATTTGTGTTCATTCTGTAAGGCTCAGCGACTAATAGATGTAAAATTAGAAATCTTTCGTTACAGTTGTAGGAAAACAACGTAAAAGTATTAAGTAATTTTGGTCTCAAAAGCGACAATAACTCCAAATATCGTAGAACGGCTGCCTCAGTTACAGCAGATGAACTGCCTATTGTCGTAAAACAATCTGAAGTAACGAAACACACGGAGGCACAAATTTGTGCTCACACGAAACTCACGAATGTTTGGGCATGCGCATTACCATCATAGGCACAAATTTCGCAAGGGCACAAATTTCGCGCGACATCGGGACCACTTTATTGAATAGAAAACGTCCAACAACGACAAAAAGCAATTCAAATGTTTTATCAAATTGTCCTCTACAGCTTTTGCTTTCAATACAGTTATTACATGGTGTCGCCCAGGATAGGATAAACGAAGTGTTATTAAATGCGTTGTTACAATGAAGGAAAGTATATGAGGGATTTCGCCTTGTCGCATCCTACACTGCTCCTCTTTACATCGTGGATTATACCGCTGTCAATCAAGCAAAGTATGTCGCCTTACAATGTATGATAACCGTTTCCCCCTTTTATAACTTCTGAGATATAGTAACATCAGATGTAATTGTATAGGCAACTAGTATGACGATGGACTCTCTATCAAAAACAGTTTCTTTTGTCGTCAGTCAAGTAGAGTTGGTCAAAATTCAGTCAATTAGACAAGTGTATAGCAGCTGATCACTATAAACTAGATTCACTGACTTTCTACTACTCTCCATGGCTAAAATTTGGCAATAACGAGTAAAACTTTCTGTGAAATCGTTTATATCTACTGTCTGTGGCAGAAAGGCAATTGGTTGATATACAGAACAAATACAAATAATTATAGGGCTAGTGCGAAGTAAGCATTGGATATTTAAAATGCAAATCGATTCTCTTTGTTCCTTGACTAGACCAAACTTGCTTCTTTCATCACAATTAACGTTTTTTTCTATTTATTTGCTAGTTCTAAGCACGTCTTGTCGCTTAGAATGTGCTAACCAAAACTGATAGAAAGGAACGCAAAACACGTGGCAACAACAATGTGAACCAAGTCTTGAATGTCGGCGCGTGTTTCTGTTGATACATGGCGTAACCAAGCAACATTAACTCCATGATTTAGATCTGCAATTTGTCAATAACCATCTCGTACTTTACTAAGTTGCAAATTGTTAATGATATGAAGAAAATCGTTGTACTTTTGTTGGTGATTGGTGCTGTTACCACCAACGTCAATCTACTATTTTGGGGTGAGTACATCAGCACTGTGAGAAATCAACTTACAAAACATTATTCACATTATGTTTTTACTTGAGCAACTCATATCTATAGTTTCTCAACTCGGCCAATGCTAGACAGTCGATGAATGACAGCAACGCATATATGTATCTATCTAAATTGTTTGGATTACGCGCACGTTGTATCTATCTAAATAGATATGGAGATATATTGGATATATAAAATATATATATATATTCATATTCATATACTAATATACTAAGCTCGACGAAGGGTTTACATTAAAACAAAGCTCGTTCTTATTACCAATTGCTTAGTTTTATATATTTTTATATGCCCTTTTATATCTAAGTGTCCTACACAATAATAATACACGATGAAATAAAAGGATCACTGCACATAAAGCACTTAAGCCAGGATAATTACGCTGATTTTGTTTGTTTTTAAAGTGTCCATGTTCACAAATTAAATTCGATGTTGTCGAACATCTTGAAAATGTATTCATCGTTAGTTGTAATATAACAATCGACAGACAAAACGTATTGACTAACTGATAGTTCACAAACATATTTAAAACGTTAGGTTAGCAAAATTTCTTTCATGATTTTCTATACAACAACTTAAAAAAAGAACATTTTATAACAATTTTAAAATCATTAGAACATTCATTAAAAATAAAAAAAAATCTAAGTTTCTATCACGTCTATTGATTCCTATTTCCTCAGTGACAACTTATCGTTTGTGTCATGAGCCCTTTTGAAGGCAGACAGAAATGTCCATTGTAATTTTTTCATCCTTTCGCGAATTCAAAAAACTTATGATAACAATTTATTAGTCCTTACACTCTTGAAAGTAATATCCATTGCATGTAATTATATTACAAGGAAGACAACATGCAACCAAACCTATGTACATAGAAACATCCCAGAGTCAAAATCAAAGTGTTTGTAATCTCAGACACTGAGATCAGACAAGACTTCATCTTATTTTAAAAAATGTTTTATTTTAAGAACCATTAATTTAAAGGATTTATAAAATTTGTTACCATCGGGATTAAAGACTGTGACCGACGCTATCGCGGCGTGTGATCTAGCAACTGAGATAGGTGACCCCCGTGTTTAACATACTACGAGTTCAGAAGTCAGTTATTGTCACTATATTTCATCCTTGCCGTACTGTATCCGTTCATTTACTGATGAAGTGAATTGACAACTTGACAAATTTCAACTATTCAATACAATAAATGTAATAAGAGATTATTATGCAAGTACGTTCTATGTCAATAATTATTTTATAATCACATTGTAATGTGTATTTTGATAACATCAAATCGAACGCCTGGTATTCGGTGATTGTGAATGCTACAGGAGCACTATAGAATGTCGAAAGTTGTAAATAGTTGCTTAAACGGGCTGAGGCAGGCATGTCTCCACATCATGTTTTGGGATAGAAATTTTTGTTATAGTAGTCCAGGCTCAAGTATGAGCAATAGATCAGAGTTTGACAATGGTAGCAACTGCGCTCTCTCCGTCATTGATAATATGAGGCTCAGAGCAAGAAAAGCACTTGTGCCAACCCAACCTTAGTCGAATAAACTTTTCCTTTCTTGATGAGTTACACTGTTATTTGTGGTACATTATCTATTTCAACATGTGGTCTTCAGTACATTATCACTCTTTGAAGAATTATAATTGACAGTTGTTATGTATATTAGAATTCACCCACACCCCCTCTCCTTATATAGTTGGGGGATGCAAAATAAAATACCGTGTAAGGTGATAAAGATTACGGGCATTTTCTATAAAAATCAGTCTCTCTCATTTTATTGCTATTAAGAATTCCAAGTCAACAAGTATCTGTTGTAACCATTCAAAACTTACCTATTCAAATTCGAATATTCCTAAGTGAGCAATTCGAAGTCATAACAATTTAAAGTTGGTAGTTTCAATGATACGTTTAGAAAGATACTTAATCGAAATAATTAATACAAGCTTTGCAGTATCACGTATAATCTTGATACGATTGAGTAGACTAACCAGGGCGGGAGTTAAATGAAGGGCACACTGGGCAGTTGCTCAGGGGCATTCATAACGAATAAAATGAAGTTCTCTTGGTGTGAACACGCATTACAAATGTTTACTGCAAAATTTGGCGGCTAATGTAATTACGACCTTAAATCTTGGATGAAAATTAGTATGTATTTACTAGTATTGACTTTGAAATGTTCGACTTACGATTTTCGCAGAACTGTTATTTACTTCAGGATGTAGCAAAATCAGTGCTTACTTACAATCTTGTTTTTTCCGCGTATTCCCCAAAGAACAACCATTAGAAATTATTGGAATGAAAAAAACAAAACATTGTATCAGCATCCACTAGAGCTATGTATATTGATGGTAAAGGCCTAATGAGAAAACATATTCTTCTAGTCGGCAACTCAAATGCTTTCTTTCTGTCACGTGGACTGACTCTAGACAGTCAAATTATACATGCCTAGCGTTGCCTGTGATACGAAAGCAATTGTCCGTGTACATGATGGCACAGACTAGGTTGTCCAGCAAGTTCTGCCTTGTGGCAGTCAGGTTTTTTAATGTCGTTTTTGGTTTTTTTGAAACTCAAGGTGGCTGTTTCCTTTTTAGCAGTTGAGGTTCAACAACAACAAAAAAACACGAAGCTTAATTCTGTCAACCAACCTCAACGTCATGCAGCCAACCCAGTCAACTTAACGGATAGAGAAAGTAAAGTTTAACGGACTTGCAAGTTGTCAATCTGACAGCGCTCTCCGGTAGTTTAAAAAATTTAAACTACAAGTAGAATTACAGCATCAAAATTAATTCTCTACGACCTTCGAGATCTGTTTTTCAAGTCAAAGTGAAATGTTTAAATTCCAAGGTATTTTGAAGTATTGGAAGCGTTCTCCTCTGGAAAATGGCAAGACTTTTGACTTTGGCTGTTCTGGCATGACGTCACAATTGCAATTTTGTAAGTTAGCCACCGTGTTAGGAACAGTCAGTAATGCAGTTTCCTTTATGGTGCTTTCTCTAGTTAATGGAAAACAACTACATCAATGTTTATAGTGTTTCAACGGTAGTGGTTCGTTAGTCGTTGCATATTCTAGCAATAGTTAGGCTTTGGTTATTGCTTAAAGTTAAAAATAGTTCATTTGTATTCCGACGGTTCCAAAATGAGAGAGTAAAAAATTAGATTTGAAACCAAGAAGAAACACGTTGAGTCGTATGGCCACCAATTGAGGCTCTGACGACTACAAGGTGATGTTTATATTTGCACGAAGGTCCTCAATATGTCGGTAGCATGGTTGAACATGCCTTTTAATGATTGAAAAAGTTACTACTAAGGTATTCTAAAGAGAACTCGAGATTTCAAGGCGTGAGGGCTGGAAGTCTGAGCTACCATTGTTTCATAAATTGCAGTACCAGCAGCTTAAAACAAAGTCGTAAATCAAACTTCCATCAATTTACTGAATATAATAGCGGTAGCGTTGTCCCTAAAAATTCCCTGAAGAGTCAATTATTGGTTCTTGTCAGTTAATTTAAGCAGCCCTAGTAAACATTGATTAGTCAAAATACCCAAAACCATTGAGGCAGCGCAAATTCTGATGGGCTCTTTTATAAAAAAGATGAAATAAGGGTATAACGTTTCGCTCGTTTCATTTTAGTCACTTCTGTTCAACGTGTTCTGAGTAGGGTAAGACGAAGAATAAGCTTTTAGATACAAAATTATTTTGGCATTGCGTGAATTGGATGAAAAAAAACTTTGATGTGGCGTAAGTGGGGCTTTGACCCAAAATGTCTTGCTCTAGGAGAGATCACAAGGATTCTTAGGTCGTTGCCAAGTAAGATCCTTAGAGACCAAAACAAAAATGTGAAACAAATAGAAACGTCTGATGTAAAAGCGATCCTTAGTAAAAGTAGGACAGAGGACGTAAGTATTCAGATTAAAATGAAATATTTGGGGTATATTTGTAACAAAATTGAGAAATAAAGGCGATTTCAGAAATAATCACATAGGAGTCATACGTAGCTGAGGTAAGGGGAGTCAAAGAGGGGTTGCCATTCTATTGTATAAAACACCTGGACACAGTGTTACTAAGATTACATTTCACAAGATAGACTCTGTTAATAAGGTTAGATGGTGTAACATTAGAAATGATCAATTGGAAGGATGAAATTAGTCAAAGTCAAGTCCCTTCCTTATTGGTAGTAATAAGAGAGGTAGAGGTGAAAAAGGAATATTCGATGCAACTGATAACTATTTTGACAGACCCAAAAAACAAAGTAATACATTAAAGGCGATATATTTAGCACTTACGCGCAAGAAATACAAACTGTTGAAGTTAATGATATTGGTCCTTCAGAAATACTATGTTAAGTAGAAGCAGCATAAGATGTTCTTAAGGTCAACTCTCTGTCAGACTTAATCGCCACTGCTCAATTGCCACTGCTAAATGACCTTTACTGAAAGACATATTATGGAAACACAACAAAGCTATTGTATTATGTAGGTTGTTTTTGATTCCTTATGCAAGCATCACAGAACATTATTTGGATACTTTCTCTAATCTTGTAGGTATTTGGGTTCATTTTTCTACCATCAACGGTCTCAAGATTCAACAATTTTCTTTTTCACAAGCCTGACTTCAATCTGAGTAACCTGACATTTATGAGGGTGTCCAAGGCACCAGACCCTTCAGATTTTGGACACTAAAAATATAAAGGGGCCTGAGCCCCACTCGAACGGGCGATTCATTAAAAAAAACACCATGATATTGGTGACTTGCATGTCACACCTCTCGTTTGATAGGAGGAGAGGCAGCAGATAGCGAGAAATAACAGAAACAAGAGCGCCTTTCCTTTAATACCTGCCTTCAATGATTCTGTTTATTTTTATCAAGATATAGTAAATGTTTTATTCAAACTGTCTAAGTTTGTCAATGCCAATGACATCCTTGATATAATAATTTAGCTATACATTGAATTCTTTTCTGGTTGACTATTTCGTCACTGTACATATTTCAATACGGTAGCCATGTATAATTATCACTAGGTATCATCTTCAAAGTTTAATACTGGGTTGATGTATTCGTACGTGGCATTTCATAATAAATATTTACTTTATTTTACATTTCCATTTTGAAATGATATTTTTGAACAGATATTTCATTACCATCCTTAATTTTCGTAAGTTGACAAAAAAAATGCCATGAGACAACTATCTGGCATTTCTCTGTTTCAAATGTTCCTAATGAAAGATAAAATCAAATACATCAAATGTCACTGAAGTCACCTTGAACCATCTTAAAGAAATATGAAATGTATTCCACTGTATTAAATCAGAAAGCCTACCCAGCCTTGCGTTAAACAAACGCTTCTTCAATTCATAGTCCAACTAATTCTTTAGTCCATCGTATTCTCATAATGTACTACTGCTATGCTTAGCAAACAATCAAATATTTAAAGTATTTAGAAGACCCTCTTAAATTAATCAATCCCTTTCCTTGACAATCTGCAGCTTTCTCGCAAAGGGGCTCTTGCAAAAAGCAAACTGTTGCAAGAAAATTGGAACCAAGAATAGAAAAGTATTTCAATAGATTGCCAGAAGAGGACACCGAAAGCACGAATTTGAAGAAAGGTAAGAACATTTAACCTTTTTAAATATTCGTTAATATACGTTCCTTATAAATGCCCTCATTAAACTAAAATCTAGCTATTGCATTCTGCATGTGGCATCAAACCTCCTTATCATTTTGCCGCTTACACGTAATCTAGATAGAAAGGCTGTAAAACTCGATTTCGATTTACGAGTTACAGCAATGGTCGATATTGCAAACCGTTAATTCTGCTGTATTCTGCAGTGTATTCTAAAAATCAGTCAAAAGCACTGATACAGTCTTTCTCACCCGTTGTCTTTCCATTATGCTCAATGCTCATGATTGGGGCCTAACTGCTTTTCCTCAAATCTCTCTCTATATATGTCATTTCGCTACTTAAAAGTCAATAGATATCAAGAAATATTCATAAATTTCAAAGCGAGGCTAACTAGGCAAAGTGTTCATTGAGCAATGGCGAAGCTGACGACGAGCTGTGGCAGCGTAACCTTCGTGCCTCACCTCCGAAGTCCTTGATAATGTACCATTATTAAAATAAAATTGATAAACGACGTACTTTATTCAATCGACAACACAATAAATGCTAATTAGTATGTGTTTCTTACGTTTAAATATCAAATACACTGCCTCGCTTTTTATGTTAATACATTTAGTGGAATCAGGCATTACGCGTAATGATTGAAAATGTCATACAAAGATATATAAAGATTCTCCAAACATGTCAGCTCCAAAAAGTCTATTGTCACCTCTCACTACCCCTGCATCAAATTTAAGGGGAAGATGATAATATATATGAATATTTATTTCCTTGAGGTGCAGGACGAAGGCTGTTTACATGACAATTATCCACATTTGCCCACTAATATGAACTTTCCCTATGGGTCTAGGTACCTAATGTAGTGCACGGCACCTTAGCCTCTCCCATGAACACCATTGAGAAAGAATAGACATAAAGACTTGTATATACTCCTCTCTGAATATGTAGAAAATTTTGTTGGATGTTACAAATTCTTTTATGAACTCAAGTTTGGAACAAGAGACAAATCTTTGGTTGATAAGAATGTTATTTCTTGTAATTACGTTGAAATTCTTAAACTTTGGAGTAAATTAAGATTACTTGAGTGCAAAATGCATCATGAAACCATAATACTCAATTACTACTATTGAGGCTGGTGTTGACGATCCAACGCTATTCTATATGATAGAACATCACCAGTATATGTTGCTTTTTTGTGACCACTGGTTAGACCTGTTTCCACATTTATTCACAAAAACTTCATGGGGAATCTTTGTACGAAGATCGACAAGGGCGTGTGCAACAGCCTCGTTTGATCTGTTCCTTCTGATTTTGTCACTGGTAGCAAAGAGAACTCAATGCTTAAGTTACGACAAGAACGTGAGTGCCATTGATCATAGACGGCAATTAAGGGATTATTGATCTTAAATAACTTTTATCACTCTTGTTATACACTTCCATGTTTAGGTGCTCTTGCTGTTGGGATGCTATGTGTACCTGCAGGAGATGGCTCGATTCCTGCTATCAAAGCGTCCTTCTCCTTAATTCAAGAGGATATGAAGTCAGGCAGACAAAGGATTCTTCTCTTGCTACTAGTACCACCTTTGACTTTCGACAGTTCACGGAGTGTTGTCGATCATGTGCGACATAGACTCCGAAAGTGGATTGACATGGGCTACGTCAAAATCATAATGAGCCCTCCCTCCATGTATCACAAGGCTGCAACTGACTTTTCATACTCTCAGATGTCGATGGGACATTCAGTGCCAGTCATGGAACGTTTGCGACAAATCAATTTACACATCGCTTATTTAATGAAGTATGCTTCCAGATTAGGACATAATTTTCTGCTTTATGACGACACCTTGCAGCCGCATCCAGGGGCTATAGATCGCATATTAGAGATTACAACCAAGAGAACACATACAAATACTCTCAGCATAGACTTCGGATACAAATACATAGGTCGATGGTATGCATTGGAACATCTTCCAAACTTAGTTTGGTATTTGTATAATTTACCATATCTGACAAGCTTAGAAAAAATTCTCGACATGTACGACTTCTGTTCACTGCTAACAAACTCTGAGAAATATGGAAGCGTCCTTTTCAAGCAAATCAAAACAAATGTTACCAACTTTGCAGCTTTGATACAGGCAGATTCGGATGTGCATACTCCCATTCTGGAGAATGGTTTTGTGTATTATCAAGATCCGTTTTGGATGAAATTCCCAGAGTCAAATGACTCTATCACATTTCGACTGGAAAAGCCTACACGCATTCACACCCTCTATATTTTAAGTGGAGTAGATAAATATTTAACAGATCCGATTTCTGATGCTGTGCTGGAAGTGAGCTATGACGCAAATTGTCGCCAGTTTGTCATTTTATCTGACTTTCAAATGGGAGAAGTGCTATATCAAGAAAGTAACAAAAGCCAGGGAAGGGTTTGCTACTGCATTCGTGTTAGAATAACTAGTAATCAAAAGACTTGGAATGCTTTACGGTACATAGGGTTTCATTAACATCAGAGGTGACTGGTGCATAGTAGCAGTGTATGTCTAGCACGCATTTTCAATTTCGCTCCTCATCTTCGATTTACATCCTTTGTTGTATCTTCTTTGTACCTCATTGTAAGTACGTCATTATTTTCCGTTCTCAACAATTGTGTATTTCTCTTTCTACCTTCCACCAAACGAATTTACTGTTGTAGTCTATTGTTCCTCGAAACATAAAACGCAGATTATTTTCACTTGGACAAACAAAAACTGGCTATGAGAAAGATTGAATGAGCCCGGACTATTACTGTGCGCCATCTTGAATTTACAGGTTGTTTCGTACATGCGTTGTTTCCTGTTATTTTGCTGAGAGAAAGTAGTGCGTTGATTACTTCAATAATGTGAAACTTGCCAAATAGTTCTTATTGAAAGGGGGGCAAATGAGCGCCTGTTATCCGGTTTCCTAAGTAGTTATAAAAATTAAGTTCAGGTAAAAAATGCCTATGTAATCGCTGGAAGATCCTTAAATAATACTCTCATAGACGAGATGGTAAACCTATTGGTTACAAGTTATGAAATATATAGAGAATAGGTAGATGAGTAGATAGAGAGGCAGAAAAACTGGTAGGTATGCATGTATGTAGGTAGGTAGGTACAGTAGGTGGGTAGGTAAGTAGATAGATAGATAGACAGATAGATAGATAGAAAGATAGATAGATAGATAGATAGATAGATAGATAGATAGATAGATAGATAGATAGATAGATACTGCCTAATTTCAATATCGGACCCACTTCTCACCAGAGGTCTTTAATTAAGAGACGACCAAAACCATCATCTTTCTAAAGCTGAAATCATACGATGCAACTGGTTGAACTCAACTTCACTCGCGCAGCCCATTTGGGCTTAAAATGAGTTGGACGGTGTAATTAGAAATCCCAAGTCGTATTCAACTCACTTATCCAGCCCGGGAAGCTTTACGAGATCGAACAATAGATCATAATTCATGCACGAAAGGTTACTTTAGTTTTTAATAAAAGGAAAAAATATATCAATATGTCTCTTTCGTTATATGTCTCTGGCTGTAATTTTTATAAGCAGATTACGTTTTCCGCCTGGCATTTCACTTGTTACACTTCGCTTGAATTCGACTAGTTGTATTGTGTGACTCAAGCTTAATTCCCATGAAGGGGTGTGGATGGGATACTTCAAATTAGTTGATTTGGCGAAGCCTTCAAATACATGATAGGCCTGCAGTCTAGTCATATAAAAAGCATGTAGTCGCATGTTTTTTATAATGCGGAAAAGCAGAAAACTAGCAAATTCAAGGGAAAACGTGATTCTTAAAGCTTTTAACTGAAAGAGCTGAATATAACGATGACATACACTGCAGGCGTTTATGTGTGTAGGAAACATACAGTAGCATCTCCGTTTTCGTACCAAATGACTCAAACGTGCACTTGTGTAGTATACACCCAAGGCGAAGATACGTAAGAATATTTAAATCTTTTGCGTTAGTTGTTGACGACAGAACCACGGAGGAAATTACACGAATTAAAACATTTACGTGTTTGCTACAGTGGATGCCCTGCAAATTTTTATTCACACTTGCAGTTGCTGCCAACTTGCCTGCCTAATGTTTTAAGTCATGCATTAGACTATCAGATTGAGAACCAATATAATCATTATAACTGCAAATACCGCATCCCAGGATATGGATTTGTGAGAAAAACCGGGTGACTAATGCAACTCAATATAAGCAGTGCCACGTACAAGGATTTCTGTTCTTTTACTCTTACCATCAGTCACCGCCACCAACATTCATCATTTATAACCGATATTATGGTGCTTTTTGTTTCAAAGGGGGAGCACGGCTAATTTCTTTTCATTATATAAGTTTCCGATATTCAGAAGATAATACTGTGGCATGTTAGTTAGTTCCTTTCTAACATCTTGCACAAGTCCCGTAATTTCCTGTGAGCAAGTCGCCCTTAGAGCCGAATCATGAAGAAGTCTGAAACTTCAATAAACAGGCGCTGTTTCCAAATTGGAGTACTAGCTCTTTCGGCTGTACTTTCCGATTTTGATAATTTGATACGAAACTCATAATTAACTTTAAAACAATTTCCATTGCTTTATCAATTGATCGATCGCATTTGGGTCTAAACGGCGTCAAGTCAGCTGTTTTCATGTGCCGCGAAAGGTATTCTTGGTAAGAGGGGATCACATATTGGCCTTTTTGGCCTTTTGGCGAAGAATGGATGTAATATCTGTTCTCATGCATGATAGATTCTTTCCATAATCCTTGAGAGGTGGTCCTGTTGGGTGGTTTAGCCTGACTTATGGCTTGCTTCTCTTTTCCCTTAATTAAGGAACGTTGTCCTTGGACGCCCCAACTGCCCTGTATTAGTTAGCCAGTTTGGTGGTTTTGCGGTTTTTATTTTCAAAATCGGACCCACTGCTCATCAGGGGATTTTGATTTAGAGAGAGAGATATTATGAAGATATCGGACGGCTAAAATCAACTTGGCCTTGCTTCTCTTGTTTAAAAGTAAATTAGTTATAAGTGATGCTCTTCTGTTGGCTTAAGGGGCTTGATTTTAATCCTTGTGTGTTTCAACTCAGTTACCAATGCCCATGATCCGCGCGTTAAAGTAATTTGTCTTCAAGATCATCGGATGGGCTGCAGCCTCTACAGCCGCGCCTTATCGCGACCTCTGCTATAATTCGAGATTTAGGTATATCATGCTTTCGTATTCAGCGAACGTTATGTGACACTCGTGACGTCAGAGTAGCTGAAATTTTATGCGCTATCTTGTTTCTATATCACCGGGCTGTTAAGGAGACGCTACGTTTATGTGGACAGAGAGTGCAGAAATTCTAAAGCAATGTTACCGTTTTACGAATGGTCAATTCAACCATTATAGTCTCCATATTGAGCGTTGGGGGGCCTAAATTTTCAATGTGCTTGGGTTGGGAAGTGAAATAAGAACGCTTATGGTAAACGAACTATAACAGTAACTTGTTCCACTATGAAAGTGGTTACGAGGTCTTCTCCAGAGTAGTTTACGGAGCTCCCAACGCCTTCATAAAGGTTTAACGTGGCATGATTTCCCAAAGTTTTTCAGTCTCTTGTCATGCATTTTAGAACCGGAATGCATTTTAATAACGATTTGTAAGTTCACTGATATGTTTTTATAAAAAGATTAATCCATGCAACACAGGGCACAGTTTTCACCTCACAGCACTTTTTTACGTTATGGCATCCAAAAATAAACAATATGTATGTATACAAATACAAAATTGATAGACGATAATGTATTCCAACAATGACACAAGTTCTGATTAATGAAGCTGGGTAATGTCGCAGGAGACGAGTGGAATCGCATAGGAGTACGGGTTTCGTGTGTGTCTGAAATTTTATGGAAAGCAGGGTTACCTCTCCTAGTAACTTATCTGCACTGTACTTGCTAAGGATTACTATACTTAAAAGGAATGTCTAGTTCATAAACATATTTGGCATATTGTATGAAATTGCATATGGATTATTCATACCGTTACCTCGGTCCAGGATGAACTGAAGCACATTCCAGACTCTTGTATTTACAACCTTTAAGCCATGTTGATTCAAGCTAGGGCCAGCATTGCGCCAAAATGATTCAAGGTGGAATGGATCAACGTGACATAGCCACCATAAAGTAATATGCACAAACTTGAAAATTAATGGATATATTAACCATTTCCTTGATAATATCTGAGCCCTTGACTCTGTTGGAAACATTTGGTTTATTCGGATGGTCTGTATCCCCACCCTCGTCTTCTCGGTTTCCCCTCTCCTCCTCCAATGCTCACTATTCCCTGCCGTAGGGAATTGCCCTTACGTAAAACAGCCCTCTACTGAGTACATGCATCTTGGAGCGGGCTAACACAAATCATACGATCTTCGCGTACTAAACTTCTCCAAGTCAACTATCATTTTAGAGAAAGAGACAGGAGGTACTGATTAACCGATATCCATTTCATCGGTAAGGTTACTGCAACGCAATTCCAAGCCATCTCAGTGTCCACCCTAAGTAACAGTATCCTCTCACACAATGACAAATACATGTACTGCTGGAAGCAGGTTTGAACACCACAGTGCAAGTCAATGTTCTTATCCGAAGAAGCGCAAGATAGAGAATATCTCGATAACATTAGACCTATTAGAGAGTCTGGTCCATCAATCTTCAGCAACGCTGCAAAATATTTATTTAACGCTTCAGATGAGGTACTACTTAAAGCAAATTCAGCGTTACGTTTATAATATCTGTATGCTTGTTGACATGCTTTTTGACATAGTTACTTGGATGTGTCTCTTTGCAAGAGAAAAAAACCCATTTGAAATCAATGATAATATGGACTACAGACATACCCGACAGAGATCAACAAACAATTTTCATGAGCTCTAACTATAAATATTTCAAACTTTGGCATATATGAAACTTTGCCTACAATATTATGCGTGAATCTTGAGCACTCTAAAGACTGTACTGTCTGTGCACCTCATCACCAGAAGTGTTGGTCAATGTTGTGTATTCATCGATATGTAAAAAACAAGGGATTCCAAATAGACGATATCGAATCTTCTTAATACATTTTGATAACTATGTTGGAGTTAGATAGCCAGGCTAGGCGGTTTTCTTTAAAATGGTAAAATATCCGAAACTATAATGGAAAGCAATGCATTCTAAACTTTAGAAGCCGAGATTTTTGAAAAACTATTACCAGAATTTAGATCCTATATCGGATGCAGCGTGTTTTTGTTACACCGTGGCTCAACATACTGATTTTTCATCGTGATGACTGGAGAGGAAGTCTACCTATAGTTTTGGTTTCTTGCAGTGACAAGCCAAGCTCACAAAACGCAATTAAATATTCGATTTAGCATTGAGACAAAGGTCAAGTTTTATGTTAATATTTCAAATATTCCATATTTTACTACTTTTAAGTAATAAACGAGGATTCTAATAAGGTGTAGGGTATTTGGAGAAAAACTCTAAAGTGAATAAACGCTTGCACCCGTTTATTAGGCCCCTAAGAGTACAACCCTACTCTTGCGAACAGCACAAGATGCCCTAGGCGAAAGCACTAAGTGCTTCTTTCAACTGACTCCACACAAGACAGTATTATGGCCTGAGTTCGCTATTTCCATACTGGATTATGACAATACCTTCAATGGTGTCGAAGAAATCATATCAGTTACATTTTATTACATTGGCATTTATCGAACTCCCACTGCTCCAACAACATAGAGCCCTGAAGGATAGTAAAATCTCGAATTTCTTATTCCACGAGAAAATGCTTGTCAGCATGCGCCATGATTTCTGACTGAGAATGATCAAATTATATTCGATAGAACTTGTTCAATGTGAAGCAGAGGAGTGCCTTTGTATTCAGAAACAACAACAAGAGACAAGGAAAGACAAGTCAAAGAAGCAGGCAAAACTTGTGATTTAAATCACACTCACGCTCAGTTGCGCAGCAGGAACTCTGTTTTCGAATTTTAATAAAATCGTTGAGTCAAAGGATATTTTCCCACTAGTAGTCCATAAAGACCTCTAGAGACAACACAGTTAAGATTTATAATAAAATCCACATTTCCTAAAATGCTTTAACTGTGACTTTTTCAAAGGGATCAGTGTAATAGTACTCAAATTTAAACAAGTTGTTCTTCTGTGTTGGTGATCGTTTAATTGAAGGAACATGGTTTTGGTCATTGGAGAATAGTACAGTACAAAACACCGCGATTGATAATTCCTTTCCCTGCAAAGCAAGTTCAGAGATGCTTTAAATTCACATTTAATTTTAGACTCATCGAACACCTATGCGCAGATTTCAATTGTGTACCAGAAGAGTTCCACATGGCGATAAATGATAGAGTCGATTGAAGGGGTAGAGTTAAAGTAACACGTTCAAATATTATACCCAGTTAATATGGTAATGTACGATAGCTACATGTAGCTTTTCTGTAACTTTACCATCATCTAAGCCTCTATCTTGGTACCACAATAAAGCGGCTATCCTGCACATTAATATGAAAAGATTGAGTTTGACTCGAACCACCGAATCAAATAAAACTAATACTGTGAGGAAGCCCCTGCACGTACAAGGCTACGATGACTGTTTTATGCCTTTTGTCAAGGAATCGATGTAGTATCTGTTCTCATTGATGACAGATGCTTTCCATAATCCGCGAGAGGCGGTCCTACTGGGCTGTTGAGCCTGCTTCATGGCTTGCTGCTCTGCCAGGTGGCACAAATTGAGGGGCGTCGCCCTTGGACGCCCCAGCTGCCCTTTTTTATTAGTTAGCATGTTTGGTGGTTTTTTTTGTTTATTTAGGGTAGTTTCAATGTCGGGCCCCCTGCTCATCAGGGATCTTTGATAGGGAGATTAAAGAGCGAAAACAAAAACAAAAAATATATATTACCAAAGTGGGAAAAGGACAATTTACTTGTTACTTGTACCAAGAAACAGAGAAAGGGCAAGATAAACCGTCGAGGTAAACATCTCCTTCAGCAGCAGACAGGATACTCATTTTCTGTGGAAGTGTGAAAATTGGTATCGTTTAACCGAAGCAAACGTAATGTAGAAGGCTTTTCAACAGCTATTAGAAGAACTGTTTGAGAATTATATGTGACAAATTTAGATACCTCTTAGAAAAGTACGGGACCACCTAAATTTTGACGCAACAAACGGGGTGATAGAAGAAGCATTGGGCATTTTTGGACGTGATGATGCCTTATGTGTTGAGGTCCTGTTGGCCTCAATTATATAAATAAGAATTTTTCTACAGCAAGGTTGGCACACGCCATGTGGCATTCTAAAATGGCTATATGGAGGAACTTCATTGTCATGATGTATGAGAGATCATCTATTTGTCACAAACCTAATTGTTGTCGAGGTGCAATGGGGCTTTCTGAGTGTTAACCCTATCTTACAGGGGGGAGGCTAGTAGGCCCGCGGCTAAACATTTCAGCTCATAACTTTCTAAAGGCTGGCCCGATTGACACGAAATTTGGTGACTTTTCCTAAACTTTTCTGGGAAGACTTGAAATGTATTTGAAATTTTGCGATATAGGTGTTTTGTTGACCTATAGTGGAGTTTTTTGTCTTTCTGTTTTGTTACTTTTCTTTGAAAAACATTATTATTATATTTTTAAACTTAGGTTTTCTTTCCTGAATTTGTACTGACGATTTCTTAGTATTAAAATTTGAAGTGAAAGATGCAAAATTTGTTGAAATTTTGCAAAAAATGAAAAAATATGTTGTGTAATAAGGTAAAGTTCGCTAGAGAATCTTATATAACAATATATGCAAAATGATTATAAGAAAATCACATCTTTAGATGAACATTGTACCAACAGTGAATTAAGAGTTATATTTTGGATGTTTGGAGGTAATTTTTTAGTCATAGTGCTCAAAATAATCAAAAACTGGTTGATTATAAGTGAGCAACCATTTCGTGCGTTTCAAATCTCATACATTTTAGAAAATAATTTTCTCAAAATCTAAAATATCTTGCATAAATACAATGTATACATGTAGATCAAAATGTAATTCAAAAAGTATGTTTTAAGGCCTTTTTACAAAATTTTTGAATATTGCGCAATA
Source organism: Alatinidae sp. Z8VKAUB7J3 (assembly GCA_010016025.2). NCBI lineage: Eukaryota > Metazoa > Cnidaria > Cubozoa > Carybdeida > Alatinidae > Alatinidae sp. Z8VKAUB7J3. The sequence continues at coordinate 5,270,826 of JAAAKM020006971.1, read as the reverse complement.
TTTCATAGCCATAGATGACGTCATTCACACCAAGTTAATTTTTTTTTTTAACTATAAAAGTGCTAAATATCTCTGTAATATCTCAAAGTGCCGCGGGCCTACTAGCCCCCACCCCCCCATGTATGAGAAGAGCCAAAAAGCCCATGTAAGGTAGCGTTAAACGTCTGCAACTTACATAGATTCTAGTAAGACCTTATCATTAACTGCAGTGCTGTATAGTCATACTGTTGATAAAGAAGCTCTTTCAATTAAGACGAAATTATGTTACAGTTATTTATACTCCTTTAGTAAAGCAGCATCGTTTGTCATGACTGCTGGAAGGTAAGGGGGCTTTGAGAGATCCTGACACTAATTTGCTTTAGGTCACTTTAGCTGTCCATCAAAATCTGGAGGTTGGTCTCTGTAAGAAACATTTTAGCCGTTACACAAAAGCCCATGGTGTCACTGTGGTATCCTTTGTTTAGTAGGGGGAGGGGGCGGAAGGCACATCATCTGACATTATCCAAAATAACATCACCAAATCCTAACTCTAGTCTAATTCTGAGACTTACGTTAAAAGATATTCTCTTTGTATGTTTCTATTTTATGCTAGTTTTCTCTTTATTTCCTTATTTAATCGTTGATGTTCTGATTTTCCATTCCTTTTCTAAATATTCATTGTTCCCGTTCCCTTTTAAGGTAATAACTTCAAAATTTCTCTTAAATACCTATCGGCAAGGGATCGTGTTTTACTCTTCAATGAAAGATCTTTATTTTCTGCAAAACTCGAGGAAGATGGTTCTGACACTAATTTATACCTTTGGATATTGCTTTCACAGATACGATCTCACTTATTTCTCCATGTGCTACTAACGTTTTGGCAGTATGTAGCTAACGGTTCGACTTCTGTTAAATCCCATCATCCTCCGCAGAGACCCTGTCTGCTCATCAGACAAGCTGCCCCACACATGCTGTTTCGTCATTTACGTATACGGTTAGAATTTTAGTTACTTGGGTCGCCTTTAATGGTCCTAATTTTCTTGTCGTCAATTTCAAGGCTCCTGGTTTAATATTACCTGCATAGAGGTAATGTTACGGCTGTACTTATAACTCAGATATTGTGAATAAAGATTATCACCTTCACAAAGTGTGAAGGCGTCTCATCTTGCAAAGGAGTAGGAGTTAGAAGACCAATACACGGTCCCGCGTTCATCTTCAGCCCAACCTTGTCCGGAAGTCTGCCAAAATTTGTAAACAAGTAAGTTCGTTACTTGTAAGGATGATGTGGTCAAGAGAACACGTTACATCTCTATTTCGTGACAATTTGAAGGACACCAATGAAAATCGATAGTTACCACGAGACGTTGTAGAAATGGATGAGCGAATAATTCCCTTTTTCTTAGCAAAAGGTAACTATCTAGTGTGTTGTTTTTTTCTTTTTTCGGATCACTTTCACAAAGTAAACAACTGAAGAAAATTCATATTCTTTTGGTACGTAAAAAGTCATTTAAGTCATTTCGATGATTTTCCTATGTTGATTGCCTGAATAGACAAACTTCCTGTAAACTTTTTTTCGTATATACAAAACTCGGCTTCGGTCTGTGCCTCTTGGTTATCGCACAACAATGAGGCTCACTAAAAATTAATGGTCCTTGCAAGACATAAGGGTTATTATAACTTAATAGGTGTAAGAACTGACTGTAATATTTTACGTATTTAGCTTTACGTAACACGGTTAGAGTTGTACTGTGGTCTTACTCTCCATCATTTCTCGACTCTCTTTAAAATAGGACACAAATTTTCTCTAGAATGTGTAATATATTGATCCCAAGTGACATCTTCATATCCTCTACAATCTCAAAACAAGTTGGAAATCGAGCAAAGTTGAGATACACCGTAATGTGGTAATGATACACGCCATTTCTATGTTTATTCTGGCTTCCCACACTTACCTTTGGAATTCTAGCACGCTTCTCATCGACTTTAATACAAAGGCCACGTAAAAAAATTTGCTTCTGCAAAACCAACTCAGTGCACTGATTAGTTGAGTGACTGACTAACAAAACTACCTATACTAATTAATTATACTTATACCATTTATTTAGTACCAAATTAACTAAGTAAGTATATAAATAATGAACGAACGGACTAACAGTAACTAACTGAATAAGTAAGTAACTATGTAATTACAAATGACGAGAGGCGCATTTTAGTAAGGTCTTCAGTATTTAGTTTAAGCCATTAGACTCAGTCTTAATTTAAGCTTTGTACATAGTCATCACCTACAGACGATATTTCCCCCACATACAAACCATAAAGAATTCGAACATTAACTGCATCAAAGCATAACATATCTTTCATTCTATCTTTGGTAAGATACTACATATTAGAGAATGGCAAAAGGTATTTATTACATCATTAACTACAAAAATTTCAAGTTGATAATATACATAGTCTTTAATGAAACTCCAGCAATGATAAGTATATTCCGGCACCTATTTTCTGGTACATTCACGTGATCAATGACAAAGCAAATTAGTACACATCAGTGATAAACTACGATGTGTACGCTGGGAAATATGTTAGCTTTATTACCCTGAATTTAAATAAACGAAACACATAGAAAGTACTGCCAAATGTAAATATGCGTCAAGTAATTAACATAAGGTAAGCTCTCCCCTAATTGTACAGCTAACGACCTTGATTTAGGGAAAGTGTTGACGTGTAAAAATAAGCCGAATGCCTTTTACATGACATGGAGAATGCATAAAATAAGCTGATGACTGCAGCGGATGTATTCGTATGTAGGTAATGTTCCGCAAGTTGATGTGCAACAGTGTAAAGCAACGTCTATGATGCTTGCAACTGTTACCTCACGTTCTAGTTCTGTCTCCGTGTGTTTGCTAAGTACTTAAAGTTTTTAAGTGAAAGCAATGCTACAGTACATCGCCAGCTGCAGGTATTATTAAGCCTCTTATAAATATTTAAAATGAACTGACAAAACACCCCCTGGATTGTTTCTCAGCATCATTTACTACTATTGTATCTAAACTGGTAAAATCTAATCAGCTGTACAAGAAACAGAAGAATCTTACTTTCACTTCACAATTTCACGTTTTTGTTTTACATCTTGCAGTGTCATGCCTTTCTATCATCACACGCACGTGCAATCTGGCAACACAGCTGGTATTGAGAACTAAACAGAACAGATTTTTTTTAGCAAGTTATGTCGATGAATAACTCAATCTTTACCACATTACACATACAAATTACTATGCACGTGCTTGGATTCTCTTTAACTGACAAATCTGTGGGATAACGGGAAGCCTAGCGCGATTTAATAAGCCCACAACAAACCAGAATAATGGTCTGTGCTCTTCGGTCGTTTTCTTCACCTGTAGAAGAATGGCTGAACCAAATCATCAACGCAAATGGTTAGATATTCTGCGGATAAACCAAAAGGCTACTTAGGTAGTTTCTTCATCATCGTTACTCATTACTTAAGCTTTCCCAACGATTTACGTACAGCCATAATACAGAAAACTGCCCACAGAAGTTACCCTTATTAGAAACGATGTGGTGAAATACAGCCGACCTCGATCATTAGTGGTTTTGCCTTCACCTCATCACTAATTCTTATCCTTTTATTTCATAGTAAAAATTGCCTCTTACTTAAAGCTGACTTACGTCGGTTTATTGCCTCTTGGTCATATATTGCCTTAAATGGTTTACAACGCACTTTCGTACAAAATACTTCGGCTTTTCGAATACAAGGAGATAGAGCTTGAGCGTAGAGGGATGACAAAACTCAATCTTTGCAATTACGTCCAATAAACTAAGTTTAACGTTGAAATGTACAACTCCACCGTTTAACAGTGAATAAATCAAAGAGTCTTGATGAGTAGTGGGCAGATTTTGAAACTAGCAAAAAATAAACACAAAACACCAAACAGGCTAATTTATAAAAAAAGGGCAGCTGGGGCCTCCATTGGCAAGACCCCTCAATTTAGGCTACCGGGCAGAGCAGCCAGCGATAAGGCCGGGGTCACTGCCCAGTTAGACAGCCTCTCACGGATCATGGAAAGAATTTGTAATCAATGAGAACAGATACTACATGCATTCCGTACTAAAAGGCACACATTACATAATAGATTTACGCAGGAACAGAGTGGTCTGGTACTTGTTCGATCTTATTGTGGCAGGGGGGAAGAGAGTGGTCTGGTACCAGTTCGATCTTATTGTGGCAGGGGGGAACAGGGAGTCAGCTCTTTATCTATTATATTTCACTTGTATCCATTTGCAAACAATTGCCTCACATTCGAATTGGCACTAGAATATCGTAAAATCCCGAATAGAAGCCCGTTCGAATATAAGCCCCCCGAATATACCTCCTGTAAACCGACCAAAATATCCTTCTGAATATAAGCCCCTCGAATATAAGCCCAGGGCTTACATTGGCGATTCCGTGTGTTGGATCCGAGGCAGTAATACTGAATGAACATGGACAGAGTATATATAGAGCCTCTGTATTTACTTTTGTTCTTTTTTGAGATTTTACGCATTAAATGCTGTTATTAGTCTCTCTGATGGGACCCCGAATGGTGATTTTTTGGAATACACAAGTCACCTGTTAACCCAAAAGACACTCTGTATATATGTCCCCCATGAATATAAGCCCACCACAAATCTCTATAAGCCCAGGGCTTATATTCGGGATATTACGATACTGCACGAATATCTTTGATGGCGTTAAAATTTCCCTTTCATTTATTGTCGACCTTAAATGTGGAAGTTGATGCTTTGGTCAGATGGAATATCAACCATGAGGCTAGACACTGGATATTGAGAAACTACTGTCAAGGTCTACTTGAAAACGAGGCTTTAGCAAAGTCCGAACCTACGTGCGATGTGACAACTCATTATACATCGTGGACGTTCCTACGTTTTCCGTATCGTTAAATCAACTCATTTATATAAATGCAATTTAGTTCAGGAATAGATAAGGTTGCAAATATTGTCGATGAATACACCTGTACGACGTAAAGAATGCAGGCAATAGGGTTTTGCTACGCTTGACCAGAATTTTTTACATTCATCTACACGAAGAAATGTGCTGATGTTGTGCGATAACTAGCTAAAAATTGAATTTAACAGAGGGAGAAGTGGATTAAAGGAAATCTATTGCAGGCAGGCGAGAAGGCTCGAACAACGCCAACAGGATAATATTTTTTACAACGGTGAAATGCGTTACTATAGATGCAGAGGTGTACGAGAGAAGGTCGATAGAAAAGGGAATATATATCAACTAGAGGAAGTTAAAATATTGATGTTGATCATGACAGCAAATGACAGCTGTTTTCTTAAGGGACAGCCTATTTAACAAGTCTTTACCGGTTCATACGCTAAGCTACATGGCACAATTCACAGAATTCTCATCGCACGCGGTTTGCTACGTCAGGTAATCTAGATCCTTTTTTTTTGCAATTAAGTAGGAATGTTACTTGCATGATAACCGGAAAACTCGTCAAGTTACCTTTAAAGATTTATTCCAGGCATAGGTAGCACGGCAACGTCAGACGTTGGCACGCAACTGTAGGAGGACATAGATGGGCAACGCTCCCTGATAAATTGTTAAATCTTAATCCCACCCGCCTAAGCAGGAAACCGAGGATACAAGTCAATCTCGATCAGCTCACATTGAAAGTGGGGTGAGAAGAAGCAGACAACACCAAAGAAATTGCCTATGAAGAACACGAGGATCGAGCGCAAGTCCACAATAATCAAACGTACAATACTGGCAACGAGAATCGAAAAGACGGGAGACCTAGCTCTGTAAGGGTTGTAACGGGGGCAAGAGTGATAAAAAAGAAATTGATCAACGTTTAATTGACATTAATCGGTATTAACTAACAAAGATATTTATGCTCCACAAGAGCCCTTGATTGAAAAGTACCAGTGACTACATTGGTCTTAAATTTGAAACTTCAAGACCAAAGCATCTGAGGTGGGGCTGCTTATGCAGTTAATGCTCTTTCGCATTTTTCAAATGTTTTACACTTTACTCACCAAAACTTCTGCAGGTTTAAAGCGACTAGAACCTACATGTTAACATACATTTTCACAGGTATTGCGTCTATGGTAATAAATCGTGCTGTTTCAATATCTTTATCTAGAACAGCGCAAAACGCAGCGGTTGTAGTAGAGAAACGAATTTTACTCTGTTACTCATTCAGTTGCGAGTATTGGTGCATAATACCCAGTTGGACTATAAGGGGTAGGGATGAACATCTTGTTTTAAACTATCATGAATACCAACAGGAGGTACAGATACGGTTTAAGCAAATTATACACAGCACTTTAATAAGTACTGGCGAAACGTCGAAGTGTTCCAGAGCACTCTGAAAATCACTCTTACCATATTTTTAGTCATTCAAATTTTTTTTTTACTTCTTTCCAATTACCTGAATTACTTGCAATTTATTGAAAGATATTTTTCAAATTTTAGAACATAGATTGATTGATTTGTCGTCTGTCTAGTTGAATAAATTGTTATTAATTTAATAGTTCTCTCACAGTTAATCAATCCATAGTAATACTGGACCGATGACAT
>JAAAKM020006971.1:5245939-5260126 GCA_010016025.2 Alatinidae sp. Z8VKAUB7J3 | reverse complement strand
TAATTAAGATCTTTTTATTCTTCATTGTGCCACATTTTACCCGTCTCAACGGAACTATTCATGCTTTTTGTTCTCTCTTTTCTTAGTACCTTCCATTTTCAACAGGCTTTTCGTGGTCTCTTTCTTTCTTTGCTCCTTTTCTTTTCCTTATCTCTCTCTTCCTTCCCCTCCATTTTCATCTTTATTCTTTCAATTCTTTCACCTCCATTCTCTTTTTCATCCTTATGGCGTGCCCTTTCAGTCGCACCTTGCTGTAATTATTCTGCTCCTTTCTTTTAGTTTCTTGCTTCCCTGCTATCTCTCGTTCTTTTTACCCTCTGTCTGACTTGTTCACCCCCTTCCCCTCCCTCTCCCCCCTACTCTCAATTTCTATCTTTTTTCTTTACTTATCACTGTTGCTTGTTACTGCGTTTATTGTGCAGTATGGCTTTGTTTATCTCATTTACCACAAAGATAACTTATTTCCGTTAATTTACGCCGCAACGTTTTATAACAAACCCCAGCTTTTGGGCGCGGCGTTTAATAAACGGCGTCGTTTATTACAAAATGAAAATGAATAAAAATTCATACAAAAAATCTTCATGAGAACTGCTAATGCGGCACAAGCAAAATTTGTCGACGAAAAACATGAAAAACTCGTTTAACTATTTATCGTTTCCTTTGTAGTCCGTTTTCTAATAAATATCACTCCTCAAGATGCGGCATTTATTTCAACTGTTCGGCTAGACGTGCGCCGTTTATCAGAGGTTAGTGTTTACTGTAGGAAAGACGGTCACCGACCGAAAGAACAGAAAGTTTGCTGCATCTTTCTATATTTCTTTCCTTCCGTCCTACATTTTGCACCTTAATGCATTCTCTTCTCCTTTTCGACAGAAAATAACCTGGGTGCATTCATAGCTTACGAATACTCATAAAAAACCAACTCAATTTAATCTGAAGAATAGAACGGCGGAACATGAAAAACTGGCTAACAACTTTTTGTTTGACTTGACCTGAGGAATACAAGGAATTCACTCTGCCCTCTTGAGATTAAACTAATGATCGCAATAGGTCCTCCATGACATATCATCTGGCGGGTTTGAATAATTAAATTACTCCTTGAATATCATCAATGTTAGTAAATTCATTGCTCTTTAAAGAAGATCTAGAATTAATTTAGTGTCTCTTACAGCTCGTTTTTCCTCGGCCTTTCTCTTTAAGCCTTCGACGTCGTCGTATGTCTCCAGTTCCTAAAACAGAATAAGAAAGAATAGTACACATAATTTTTAATATTATTTAAAAACTGGTGCTAAAACTGTTCTACGTCTCTTCGCTGCTTTTAAGAAACACTCCTTGCTAAAGCCAAGTCGCTTTTAAAACCGAAAGCGAGCAGCCGTATGCGGCATTCTGACTTGTACAAAGAGGGCCCAATAACAGGGGCAACAAACGTTATGATTTCCTTTCGAAGTTGGCATTTAGACGAGCAGTGCTTGAGACCACTTTATGCAAAACTTCTCGATCCCCTTGAAATATCAGTAGGTTGCCATCATTACGTACTACAGACATGAATCATGGCTTGTAGATTTGACGGAAATCCTCAATGAAGTCTCATCATCTGTCACAACATTTAGTTTTAGTAGTCCAAAACATCATAGTATTGATGTGGAGAAAGTGCAGTTCATCACTGTGATCTTTTTAGCTGCTGCGAAATACATACAACTGGAAGGCAACAAGTAATGTGCAAGACCGTTACATCGTCTACTATTCTTTACTGTAGCTATGACATCCAGAACTGTTAAACTCACAATTTGTATGAAAGGCAGTAACATCACCCATAGAAAAATTAGCGAAAAACTTGCATTTTAATATGTGGTGTCACATATAGAAGTGATGTTATGAGCATGACATACAAAGCTATAAAACTAATAGAACCCCTTAAATTAATGCACAAACACAAACAAGGCTACGTCGAAAACTGTGAACCCTAATGATGGCTGTGAAACGTGGTGATGATCTCCAGAAAGCAATATGTAAAACTCTTTTAAAGCATTGCTGCTGTAAAATGCTATAATGACATCCGATGTGTACACTATGAAAATATTAGTGGCTGTGAAATATGGCATAATGATCATCTATATACATAATATTCACAAAGCCATGTACAATGCTGTGAAACTAATACTGACTTCGAAACGTAGTGAAGGAGCGTACAATGTTCGTAGCTTAACAGTTAAACTAATGGCTGCTATCAAGTATGGTATCAATATGGTCACAAAGGTAGATGCAAATAAATGTTGTTTTTTAAATGTTGTCACTCCATATAAGGCGGGCGCCACTACTAACTGTGGAGTTACCTTTTATTATTATTATTATTATTATTATTATTAATTCTGAATGGCCATGTCCAGAACTTTTAGCTTGGTAATCGTAACCAACTACCCCGTTATCAGTTAGGTGTTATTTTTGTTGTTGGGTGTTAGTGGTAGCAGTAGTAGTAGTAGCAGTAGTAGTGAGTCGTAAATACAGAACAGTGGTAGTAGTTGTAAGTAATAGCAGTAGTAATAGTAGTAGTAGCTGTAGAAGTAGAAGCTGACCATACTCTGACACTCACCTGTTCCACTATTTACGCAAAAACGTGGTTTCAAGTGATGGAGATTTTCGTAACCACTCTGTTTACAAAAAAAAATTGTCTACTTACATTTGTGTATCCTAAGTGCAAAGAAATAATCGGCCTGCAACTCACTCCTCTTAATCGCAACCTTGTAAGCAAATAGCTGGGAGAATAGAGAAGTGTAATTTACCTGTCTATAGGCTCTTCAGTCTATAGGCGTATCATTATTGGTATTATCTGCTGTCTGGCACGACAGTTCATCTGGCAGGGCTATATTCGGTGACAGGCGCAAGAAGGCTACCCAGGCTAGTCACCTCCCTCTCCCACCACCACCAAGGATCCTCTATGATATTTGCCTTTGTTATTAAGACTGAAGATAGGGTGAAACTATATGGTACATATTGATAAAGTTGGAATACTTAAGAAACTCTCCAGAGCAAGGCGACAAAAGACCCTGGGAGATAACGAACGTAAAATGCACCCAGCCCGTAACAATGCGCCAATGTGTACGAAGTTTATTAATCTCTCCACGATATGACTTCCTTCCCATTTAGGGTTTATTATTACATTTACGACATGTCCAGGAGGTTAGAATGTACTCCTCCAACTGACATATGCATCGTAGGAAGGCCCTACCTACGACAACCTACGAGCTCTACCTACACAGTCATCGGGACACACATTGCACCATGAGAACATCCAATGCCTGATTTACGCATGATTTCAGAGCATACTGAAGACTGCATTCGGCTAAATTTCCATTCAGAGTGTGTGAGACGGGTGAGGGTGGTTTCCTATTTTCGCTATGGAACTTTCGATAAAGCCTAACTATTTCGGAGATATATCTCGGGCAATAGAGGATAAAACTAACGTAACGATAAATTCTAACGTAGCAGAGTGAAAAAGATGTTGGCGGATCCATGACGTAAAAGGTCTTAGCTTTGAATCCCAGGTGGCTCTATGAACTCCTGATCTTTATAAAAAGTTACTAGCTTTGATATTATAGCAGCCGAGGCACCTTGTCTGAGAGATCTGAGAGTCTGAGAGCCGTACCATGGCTCCTCAGGGATTTCGTTGACTGAAGTAGAATAGACTCCTAGGCATGTTTATTGGACTGTGTAATTTTATTCCGGTGCCTTTTCCTACGTATTGTCCTCTGAAAAGGATGCCTACAAGGAACACGAGTAACATGAAGTGACATCCAACTGGATGACCCTTAAATTCACCTACCTTTCCCGCAGTCTATCCTCTAACTTTCGTAACCACCGCTACATCTTACCCCCTTACATGTTGGAGTATGTCTCGTAGGAAATTGTAGCTTTCATGCATTGAAGGGTTTAGCCCTGTGGCAGATATTTAGGTGAAAGGGGGTGTTGTTACCATCCAATGATATTCATTGAGGAATAAAACGATAGTTAGTCCATGGATATGTGTCACAAAACGAACTAATTTCTACAACAGTATTTAATTACTTGTTATGAAGATGTTGCCCCTAAATCGATACGTTCCGTGTATCACCGCCCGTGTAAGGGAGGTTAAAATGTGCTTTCGCCCCCCCGCCCCCAACCACACAAATTTTGATAGGTGTTCGCTACTGGTGTTGCCTGCTAATTCTTCTGGGGGGCGGTGGGCATTCCTAGCAGTGAGGTAGACTTGGTAGCTGATATACTTAGAGGGCTCCCCTAACATAGAGTTGTATTTGGTATCTTGTATGTTGTCCTGGACGTGAGGAAATTTGGAATTTGGTTATTGCAGTTAGTGCGTGAGCAGGATAATATGAATCTCTTCTCAAAAGCAACCAGAAACCTTGATGGGGAGTACCCCAGTTTCCTAAGCCCTCTGCGCCATTTCCTTCTTCTCTGACACAAGTGCAAACGTTGCTATTCTGACTCAGTCTTGGATACTTGATTGAGACTTAAATAGTTTGTCATACGAAATAAGGTTTTAAAATATCCATTTTGGTTCAACGCATCAGGCCTTTATGCAAAGGATAAGAAATTATCTCGGTTGAACTCCTTCTTTTCAGCATTTGTTTGCGAAGACAAACGGGTCAGGTGACGCCCTTCAATCATCGTTCTGGCAATGCATGGAAGGGTTAGCATGATTTTAAAACATAAGTGAAATCACCCACCTCGTGGAATTTTATTTCAATGACATCTTACTCTAGAAACAACAGCAGTATATTGCTCTCGTTGTGGTGACTCAGTGTCGTCTGTGCGGTAAAATTAAAAAGCCAATGTTCGATTTCAAACAATCTGTATTGTAAATATACTAAATGATACACCGAGGGGTACAAGGGAATCGAAGTTAACTACAAATACCACATTCCCTCTAGGTACTGGAGTACAAATATCCCATTGACATCTAACCTGGGAGTATCCCATTGACATCTAATCTGGGAATCTCTCAGTGACATCTAATCTGGGGAATGCTTGACGAAGGGAGCTCCATGCATGCCCACAAAGGGTAAAGGGTGAGAAAAAATTGGAGAGGGGGTCACAAAACATGAAATGCTGTAAGCGCAAGCGGAGGACGCAAGTAGAGCACGATGAGCACGGCGAACGTGTGCTCTGAAAACGGAAGATAACGTTTTGTGAGAATTTTCTGAAGTCACGGCACCAAAACAGTTACACATGATTTCAGTGACTGAAAAGGAATAAGAAAGTCTTATTTCGTTTTAAAGTGTAAGCAGCTGAAAAAAATGGGGTGTCAATCTTTTAATCTCCAGTTGACATACTCATTTTAGATTTAAATACTGTCGCTCAATAATTATTAGGGTTGTTTCATTGGCATCAGAAGAAGCTACCTCCTACACGAACATGTAACAAGAGAACTAGGGGTTATCGAGTGAGCGAGAGAGAGCAACGGAGCGAAGGGAGGGTAATCGAGAAATTAGTTTCTAGGCCTACATTTTATCGACTGGTCATTTAATCATAGGTTAACGACCACCTCCATTCATGCCTCAGTCTCTAGCGCGTTTGAACTCCTATTGTGGCACGTCAGGGTGCAAGCCTATAATTCCCAGAGAACAAAATGGCACAACAACTATCGATTCAGGGACACCTGATCTACTTTCGGGGTACAAAATACAATTATTAAGACCGTTTCAATTTACTGTAAAAAGAGTAAGAGTCCGATGACTTGCCTGCACAAAGAGTTCATTATGAGGACTTCTTTATAAACTTGGATTGCCAAACATATCGCAAAGATTTGATCGTACGATATGTAGAGGACTCCTAACTCAGAATCTTTACAGTGGGCATTCCCATTATGGGCAATACAGAACTGGGTCTCAAGCGGTGAGTGGTTAGCTTCGTTGGATTTCGAGTCGCGAATGCCGGTGTACATGTCCAAAGAATGGTGTGCGATCCGTTGTTTCGCTCCCATTCGCTACTGGACTGATCAAATCCAAAAAGGGCCCAATCTTGCCAAAATGCTACTCTTTGGTTTTAACAGAAAAGCAACACTCTTCAACAAATAATGAAGGGCTTAGTTTTGGTGCTTTCCTAGCCCGTACCAATTTTCGCGTTTGGAATTATCTATTGAAGCTGTAAGAGAAGGGGAGCGTAGGGGAGGGAATGCTCCATATAGATGTGAGAGGGGCAGTTCGCTTCCAATCCCAAAGCGTATTTGAAGCAGTGAAAACTGCTGCCATGATGTGAACATGTCCGATTTTCCGGATCAGCTGCCCAGGACCTATATAATGAACAAATGTGGGTTCATTAGTCTGAACTAAGTTGGATATTATGACCGCAGTAAACTAGAGTTAACCATACTAACTTAGCATTGGTTAAGTATAAAAGTTTAAAGTTTTAACTCCTTCATAGCTCCCATTGTCAAGGGTTTGAGCAAACGGCAGCATTTTCTGTTCACATTTGGTTTTCATAATTATGGCTTTTGCTTTAGTTCTAAACGTACGTAGGAGCTGTTGCGAGTACGGCAAGGTCAAAGTTTTCTAGGGGGAATATTCGTCGAAAAACATTTCTTTAAAATGGGAAATACTAACGGTAAGGAAGTATGTTGTTGACTTAAACGAACAGCGTTAAGTTGGTTCGTCTACAATTTCAGAGCGATGAACAGGAGACATCTTACTCGAAGCTATTCAAGACCGTAGGAAATAGTGTTTGTGCTAGGTCATCCGTCCACCTAATGGGGGCAGCGGTTATCTCGGTATCCCGTCGTGTGCCAGCTAGGAAGTATTACCCCACCTGGTTGGGAATCGAGTGCTCCAACAGTAAACTTATTTTGATAAAGGAAACTGCACGTAAAGCCAACAACGATTCTCTTAAACACGTCAGAACGGGAAGGATGCTGCTCATGGGAAAACACAAAGAGCTTCTTAGTATGAATGGTGCAGGCACATGGGTATTCAACATCATGAAAACGTATTCAAAATAACACGAGAGTGATGGAATAATGGGAAACTAACGCCATCGTTTATCATTTTTATCTCTAAAAATCCAGATCTGGGCTAGCAAAGTAGCTGCGACAGCGACAAAGTACGAAGATTCGAGTTCAACTCCCAGTGCTGTTTGCATCGTGGCTGTGTTCAAGGTTACCTCGACTGCCAGAAATCACTGCTTTAATCACTATCTTGTCAAATAAGAAGCAGAACTCACTTCCCCTACACCTTAACATTCCTGTCTGCGTAAACAACAATATTCATACAACAGAACTCGAATTTAAAATGCTGATTTCAGTGCTGATGAATTGAAGCTGAACACGAATATCTAAACGCTGCTTTTGTCATCAACAGAGGGAAGTTAACGCGCTCATGAAAAATCTGATACCTCTGCACTCTCATAGCGGAATAACAGACACAGTCACCAACGAGCTAAGCTTTTACGGGTTGAAATTTCTGCACTTGCCAACGAGATCCAAGTAGCTGCTCAAAAAATCAAACCGAAAATTCATGTTTCTGTTCTTTCAATGTCAAAGCCATGCTTATTCACATTTTCTCACATACTTTCATTTTACCCGGTATACAATTCCATAATACTATTTAGAAATAAGTTGGCCACCGACATAAGAATCTCTCACTTTCTATATTTATTGCTCATGGGTACATGTTTGTTCTCCTTATTAGTGACCTCTGCTGTATTTTTGCTTAATAACGAATCTGTTATACCATCTAATGAGGGATAATAGCATTTCAAATGATGTCGTTGCCGAAACACTTCAATGATATCACCAACGAACAGAGAATATTCAAAGGACAAAAATTATTGTTATGGTATAGGCATTGGCTGCTTTTTGCTGGTTATGTTACGAGAAGTATGGTTAAAACCATCTAGCTCAAATCCGCGATCTCAGCTAGACCTGTCATATATAGACGTGTTCTTGTCAACGATTACGACATTGAATGAAAATAGTTTCAGGTTTGTAAGATGGGGCAATACACTAAAACTAATGATTACCATATCGATGGAAATTTGTTTCGAAATTTAGAATACTCTGATCCAAAGCTGCTCTCCCTTCCCGTTAAAACAAAACTAAATTCTAGTAATTGAGAAGACATTGAAGTGAATTATTTACTTGTTAGATTAGTGGTACCATAGTACAGCTACTAATAGTGGTCGACGTGGAAATTTGCCTTAATTTCTTGTACCTTCCTTCACATCTCAAGCGTCTATGATATAATGGCACTGTACAGCTGGTATTTTATCCTTCGAATTTGTCGTAGCGGCGTCACTGTTAAAAGAGATTTTGAACATCATATATCTACGAGAGTCAACTCAGCTTTTTTTCGCTCTAGATTTAAGTGACTACAACTTCCTTTCTCTTACCATAAATTAAATAAGGGCACAAGGGTTTAAGCAGCCGAAATAAAACAGCAAAATAGCTGCAACTGGCAGTGATGCCAAGGCAGAGAAGCGAAAGCTTTCAAATTCATGGCATAAAGCAATAAAGTCTCGTGAAGGCGGCGTTTTCACAAAACTCACAAAATTCAAGATATGTAAAAGTTGAAAGAATATTACTATTTCTTCCAAGCCTAAGGCTATCTTTAGCAAATTTACAATACAAGCATTTGATGCTTAGTTACCATACTAGACGTAATTGCCTGAAATTATCAACACAGCAGAAGAAAGACGGACAAGGCCCGACGTTTTGCACTCTAAAAAACTCGGTAAGTTTTGACTGAACCGACAAGAACGACAGCAGTACACATTCCTGACTGTACAATTATTTTGCCTGTAAAATTGAGAACAATTAATTCAATAACAACTGTTCCCCTCAATTGATTTCTCTTTCGCCACTAACTTAAGACGATGGGCAAAAACTATACGCAAGAATAAAACAAGAAAGATCCCACTTTGTTTATGATACGTACGTGTCGATAAAATAACGATGATACCTATGTTGATACCGATATATAACCGAAACAAAGTTAGCTTCTGGTTATATGACGTTTCTCTGAGAAATTTGGGATTAATGAGCCCTGCAGTACCACTCGGAAAACGTGATTAGTAAACTGCTTGTCTTGAAAGAGACAATCTTCTCAATTGAAAACAAACCCCAACGACGTAAACGGATATTTTAAATGCTGCACGAAAGCCTTCAAAGTTTCTTCGTTTATTAGAGTTATGACGCATCAAAGCTGAAGAAATATCTATCAACTCTACGACGATCGAGGGTTACTTTCATTCAGAGAGAGGAAAGGCTTTCTACTAGCTGCCAGGCATACATAATCTTTCGCTGTCAGCAAACAGGTAAAATCGAGCTCAATACCAAGTATATTCTACAAAACGCCAACAGAATCCGAATAAAAACTACCGTGTGTTGTCCAGTTGGATAAAAATTCATAGAATATACGCTTAAACATTTTATAACTATAGAACAAGATAGTTCTCAAGGACCTTCTTCTATTTTTATACGGCCATCTTGGTTCACCAAAACCATCGAGGCCTGCACTAAATCATTCTCACCACAAGAAGAATCAGTTACAAACTGGTTCTCTAATGAAGCAGCAGTATCCAGTACTGCTTCACCTAAATCGTCTACTTTTCCTGTTTTAATTGGGCTCGAATCCTGAGCTTGGTGGGTTTTCGTGTGTTTTGATAAGTGGTCACTTCGCATAAATCGTTTCGAACAAATACTACATTGAAATCGTTTTTCCCCAGTGTGTGTTCTTCGATGTCTTTGTAATTCATCGGATCGAGTAAAACGTTTGTTACAAAAAAGCCAGTTACATATAAAAGGTCTTTCGCCACTGTGCCATCGAAGATGTGCTCGAAGATGTGAAGTTTTCCCGTAAATTTTCCCGCAACCCGGGATGTGACAGACGTGCAATTTTCGACTCTTGCCATCCTTAGTTGTTACTGTTTTATTTTCTCCATCCCGACAATTTGGACAAGTACAAGCAATCCTTCTTGGTCGACGCCCTAACTCTGTCCTGGCAACATACATGGCGTAATTTTCCTGCTCCTCCAGCGTCCGTAGCTGGTTCATGGCTGGCCCTCCAGGGCTGAAATTATTTTCATGATACATTTTATCATGCATGGACATAATCACTGATGTTGCTGGCTGACAATTCAATACCGATGAATTTTGTGGGCCACAGTTCATCATGTTCGTATTATCTGGTATCCCATGAGTTAAAACAGTCTGATTAGGATCACAGGCCATTGACACCATGGCCCCATTTTCAGGACATGGGGGTGTACTCGGTACACAACTACTACACATATCCACTTGGTTCATTTGTAAAGCCAAATCGACATTATTCGACTGAGGAACTGACATTATAGGACGTGGAGTTCCTTGTAAACCTACTTGATGTTGTGGAATTGGCATATTCATGGATGGGGGAACCGTTAAATTGGGTGCTTGATTCATTCTGATCTGATCAGAAACAGCATTGCTTGTTGGAAACCATTTGGTTTCAGTATAGTCGGCTGGAGGCTGATATTGTGGGTTAAAGCGAGCTCTGTCAACGTCTGTATGTTGAAGATGTGAGTTCATTTGTCCTTGATCGGGATAATTTCCCGGTGCAAACTGGTTGTAAGGCATCCTCATATGATTTGGTGGCTGTCTTTCATCGAACATGGGTTGAGATTGTGACACTGGGTAATGGCTGACAGGTGATTGGGGAATATCTTGGTGTGACAGCACTGGAGGCAGCTGAGAATTGATATAGGGTGGATGAAACTGTGAATTCGGTGGTGGTGGTGAGATTTCTTGCTTGTGGATGGGTGTCTCTGTGCCTGTGATATTATTAGGTGTATGAGAATGGCTAAGATGGGGTGGACTAGGGGACAAATACTGAAATCTGGGTGAATTACCTGTTGGTTGTGCATGAATTTGTGTAGGGCTCGGTGTCATATCTCCTGAGTGTGTTTGTAACTGTAGACGTGGTCTTATCCCAACATCACTTGTACTCATACAACGATCCAGTTGGTTTCGTTCCCTAGCTTGTTCCCACATACAAGAAGGCTTCGTTACTGTAGTGTCCTGGTAATCAAGATTCATCCCTGAACCATGATACGATGGCTTTCCATGCAAACACGAAGCAAGTTGTGGCTTCGAGAATTCCGGTAAGATCCTGTTTGATTCCTCACTAACTGGCAACGATCCCTTGTTCTCTGAATCATATAATTTGCAACTAGAGGATGGGAGATAACTCGACTGGTAATCGCGTGTGTCATAAGAATTCTTTGTAACCTCATGACTAGAAACCTGGCTATTCGAAATCCTTCGCTCCTGTAATTCAAGTGGTCTTGAAGCCAACTGTTTTCGTGAAGCATATTTCGATTTCAAATTCGTCTCCGTTGGGCACAAGGTAACTCCTGATCCATTCGTGGATTGGCAGAGATCGGTACGTAACCGTAACTCCTCCAGAAGAGGTCTTTGCTGAAGAACAGCTTGAGAGTAGGCACAAGCTTCTCTTAATTTGCCATTTTCGTGATCGTGATGTCGTCCCGACTCAAATTCCGCGTTGCGTAAACAAACTCGAGGAAATTCATTCGAGTCTGAAAAGCACACCGATGTTGATACGTCCTCACTGAACTTCGAAACGATCCCGTTTGGAGTCAGCTCACGTCGATCCTGCTCTAAACTTTCACCTATTTTACTGCATGTTGCAGCCAGCAAAGCTAGCGGTGAGGGTTGAATATCCTGCGATTAGTAGGCGGAGATAAAATAAAAAGGGGGTGTGATCAATGTGAAGTGTTAGTGAGAAGAGATAATAATAATTACTACACAAAAACGAAGGGAAATACCCTAGGAGACACTTACATTTTGGCCTGCTCTGGAATCCATGTATTTTTCTTCATCGTGCGGTCTTATAAAAGATGTCATAATCAATGTAAATTATTTTCTATGTGCAAATCCTGCACGTATTCTTATTTTAGCTACAGCAAACTTCGCGGCATGTTTTCTTGTCTCAATTGTACTTTGGGCTATCAAGCAGCTGCATGGTTTCATTTGGAGAAGGATGTGCCGATTATGCTCTTTCAATCAATTAATTATTTAATCACATGGTTCAAGACTTGCCCAACGTCGAAACTGCAGGCTCAGTTGGCTTTGGTTCTCGAAACGAAAATGAGTGCTATGATTCCTCTAGGGATTCACACGGGGAGGGGCTCATTACTGTAATTAGCAACAAGCTAATTGTTTAGTCTAGGATTGATTTTCGGCTAAGAGGCAATCAGAGCTCTAATTTCAGTTCAATTATTGAAGGGTTTCTGTTTGCCCTAGTTCTTACGAACACGATGGCAACCCAAAGCGAAAAAATTTATTAACAAGAAACTTTAAACTCTTATAAAAACAAAGAAACAGCTGAGACAATTCCTCATAGCACAACTACGTAACGCAAACCGCAAGATTATTTAAAAGTGAATCAAGATTGGTGTAGGTTTTTAGGGGGGTTAAGTCTCCGAGGGTTAAGTTTAATAGGTGCTACTTAAAAACTGTAATTACACTCTATGTTTGTTTTAGAATACGTATAATCTTCATGATATAAGCTTTTGATGTGTTAATGATTGCTAATGTCAAGATAGAGATTTTGACCAGGGATTAGAAATATATCCTTGGTGATACTTAAAGCTGCTCTTGTCATAGAATACAAAAGATTTTATTCAGAATGTCTTCCTTAGCTAAGGCGTTTACGCTATCTCCTACCTCTTAATGTTCTCTACAGTTGCGACTGTTTCCAAAATCTGATCATTTGAGCTGATCACGCGTACAAGTGGTGGGAAAATAAGGCATTATGGATCATACAAGGCATATAAATCTTGCCACCACTTTGTTGCTGTTATGTAAATATCTTGTTGATTTGGTTTCATCAATTTTAGAATGATATTTAATTATATAATACTTGAAGACTATTATTGCAACTCAAAGTACAGATGGGCAGGAGATGTTGTCAGGCAACATGATAACAAGTGGATCATCAGGACAACGGAGTGAACACCTCTTGAGCAAAGACAATCAAGAGGGAGAGCAAGAACAAGATAGAGGAATGATCTGATACTACACTTTGTTCACACCTGGTGGCAGATAGCTCAGGGTAGAAACAGCCGGTTAAAATCAAGGGAAGCGTTTCTCATAGATCAATAATAATCCTTAGCAACCATCAATTGATTGCTTCCTTGATTAATTGATTGATCGATTAATTGCAACTCAAAACACTTCCACCAAAAGGCCATCCAGTATGTTCCTTTTTGCATTTTTGGCAACCTGGGACAAGGTATAAATAATAGTAGGTCTACCTACATCAATCACAACTAGCTGTCTTCTTTTGCTTCTACCATTTATAGCATTAACATTTGTTGTTATTTTCAGCCATGAGGTATCTGGTGCAATACCAATTTAACTCTTTGCTGTTGTCATTTGAAACGATGGACTAAGCAAACACATTATATGATGTAAATGTGATTCCATAACAACAGATCTTTATCTTACACTTTATATCACGGAACATCAAATGGTGGCTCTTGCTCGAAAGTTAGTGGGTTAGCCATGACAAATAGGTCACATTATCTTAAGTGAATTACGTAAGGTTCTACTTCATCTCCAATAATTTTATTATGCAGTTTATATCATATTTAAAATAACTAAAAGTAAGTATTAGAATTTTTGAAGTAGCAAAATAAAATGGACATGTTACAATAATGGTACCTCAAATGTCTGCTAATTGTTTCTACTTTAGAAACATATGAAATTCAAAAGTAGATTTCCAAAACTTAATCACTGACCCTATTATTAGACCTTTCATGTCCATTTGCAACAAATTGAGATGATTATTGAAATACCCCCTTCTTTAGGGGATATCAGATGCAAGGTCATTGTTTCAAATCAGTGGGACGACGGAGGTTTGCACGGAAATATAAATTGTTTGCTAGTAAGAAATCATGGGAAAGAACAGGGATGCTTTCCACTCTCTCTCCCTTGGCAAGCTACCTGTAAGGTTTCAAGATTTCATCAAGTATGCTATGCACCAAGACTTTAAGAGGTGTTTGGACAATGGGGACAAACTCTCAGCTTTTAAAACATCACTGACTAGTACCGCATAATTCTTACCTGTTTACGAAAAGAACCTTTGATAAATGCAATAACTTAAGAAACCAAATAATCTTCATTGGACTTTGTTAGAGTGC
>JAAAKM020006971.1:5223024-5245839 GCA_010016025.2 Alatinidae sp. Z8VKAUB7J3 | reverse complement strand
CTGTTTACGAAAAGAACCTTTGATAAATGCAATAACTTAAGAAACCAAATAATCTTCATTGGACTTTGTTAGAGTGCTATATCGATAATCCTTACATTGGAAGACTTCTTCAATTCGCAAAAACCAAAGATATACTTTGGGCTGAGGGTGGAGTTGTTTTTGATAACTTTGGTATTAAAACAGAGACCAGGGTAAAACCTGGTAAGTGCTTCTCTACAATGGAAAAAGTACATCAAAATGCTGTGTCAAAATATGAGAAGGGAAATGGGAAAAAACCGCTGTATTTCCTGGTTGTCTCTTTGAACTGCGAAAAGCTAACCATAATACTTTATGAACAGATGAAATGGCCCATGCTAAAAACGAACCGAGTTTACACTCAATAGAAGCGAAGAGCCAGGTGTTTCTAATTCCTATATAAACTAGTAAATTGTGCTGCAACATGTGCTGCTTAAATACTTCTTGCTTGGCACACAAATCAATTAAATCCCCGAGCCCTTAACCCATATTTGCTCGAAAGTGGTTCCCACTTTTACCGTGTTAGAAATGCCGCTGTTTCTACTACTGGCTAGTCAGCGCGAGTTCTTCGGCTCAATAAAACACTTCTGTTGTTATGTTTATGTCGCCG
Source organism: Alatinidae sp. Z8VKAUB7J3 (assembly GCA_010016025.2). NCBI lineage: Eukaryota > Metazoa > Cnidaria > Cubozoa > Carybdeida > Alatinidae > Alatinidae sp. Z8VKAUB7J3. The sequence continues at coordinate 5,245,214 of JAAAKM020006971.1, read as the reverse complement.
GCAATGGCATTAGAAGATTAAATACCCGCAAGCGCATTATTAATTCAGCTCAACTTGAGGTTGAATCCAGTTGTACTATTAAACCCTAGCGCCATTCGTCTCTCACGAGATAACAAAACCTATCATCGATGGAGCCATTCATATCAATCTAGATTGAAAAAGAAAAGCGAAATGCAAAACTGCTACCAGAAATAGGCATTAAATGCAATGTGCAGGGATAGCATCTCCATTGGCTGGCTTCAGCAAACAAAAATCCTTCCTTCTGCACTATCGAACAATCAAATCATTCAAAACGCATAATTGCTTAACTGTCGTCAATGTGAAGGCGTGTAGTGGATCAGATTAAGCCACTCGTTGCTATTACCTTTAAGCCTTGTTCATAAGAAGAAGCAGATAGCATTATCTGGGGACCAGATCTGAACTCATCTTTCTAATCTCTAGTTTGATAAATGTACAGCTGGAATGGCAAATGGTGAGCTTTTACAGTTCTCCATTATCTCTGATCTAAAGCTGTGCTATTTATAACAAGTCAACAAATGCCTCCTTGGGTTTCTTATTCCGAGATTTAATGTAAAACAGGTCGTCGCGTCCACGTTCCAATCAAAGAAATGATAAATGCTTGTGCTTTGAATCTTTTAAATTCAACTGCATTAATGGTTTATGTATTAGTGAATCAGGACTCCCCTTGTTTAGTAGGTGCTAAGAGTCCCGGGAACGATTTATCCATTATGTAGGTGCCATATGTGTGTGTACACGATTCTTGAGTTATTGGATCAATAACAATATAGGTTTTCTACAAAGTTAAAAGCATTTAATGAGGAGCCAGTACTAGCCCTGTTGTGTTCTTAAATGTCACTCCCTTTCCACGCCCACAAGCAGATGTACCAATATCCTTTTCAATCTTCCTGCGGGTGGCTACGTTATTTGCAAAAAGTAGACCTCTAATTTCAGTAGGAGAGACAATAAATGCATTATAGTTTCTTGTTTTGAATGTTTATGTGAATTTTAATGAATAAGCCTTCTGATATTTAGATTTATGCTGTGGTGAGTATATCCACCGTTAAGAAAAGCACCTTACACACTTGTGCTCACAAAGTGCTTCGTCATACCATGGTTAATGAATATCAGCAGCAGATAAAAGAAATTGAAAGAAAGGGGTGTTAAATTTAAAGATATATGATCAAAGCGTCGTGGTTCAATAGTTATAGTTCCATAGTTTGGAAGAGTTTGGAATCTTAATGGACCCAAAAATTAATTCTCACTTCATCCTTTTGAAACAACTTCCAATTATTTGTACATAATTAAAAAATACTTGAGAACATTTAGTTAAAAATAAACATCCCCATCGATCAGGTTCATGGCTTTCCACGTAAACTTCTTGAGGGCAACCTACCGAAACACATAACCACTGACTCCCTGGACTACAGGACTTATGGGTTCCACCGATAAGGATCTTTCACTGCACAATTTTAGCAGGTTTTTTTATAGAGAGAGACAGCAATGATATAATTTCTGCCGTTATCCTGTGTCGTTATCGATTTTTTGTTTACAAGCTTGTGACTATTACAGCATCTTTTTTTACACGAATGAAACTGGGTAAACCTTTTTGTTTCATGTTTCACACTAAGCACTAGCAAACGACGATCAGACGTGAAGCATGTAATCTTAGAAACGTGGAGAAAGGAAACAGAAGGCAAAGAAACACCCAGCAATCTAGATTGCGGAATTTTCAAACGTAGGTTGCGTTACAGGTACTTTGATGCAAGAATCGGCCTAGCAAGCTATGCAAGCAATGGCTTGGTCACATGTGCAGACGATTGGCAAACACATTACACACACTCTCCTTGTTGTAAACAAAATCGCAAGAACTATGAACAACCATTGTAACAACAAGTCCAATAATTGAGGTAGTTTGGTTTGGGTTTTTAATCCAATGGGTCGTGGGTTCGAATCCCCTCAGCTCCATATATAAAAAATCCAAGGTATTGTAGTAATGCTCCACCTATGATAAATATGTAATAATTCCTATATGTCTGCAGAGTACATATACAATGTAGGGAGTGCAGTGGTTTTATTCTCGCTTTCTTAATTGTACGCAAAAAGTGCAGTCTGCAGCATAGACACTGTGATCTGGGGAAAACATTGTAGCTTTTGTATAGTTTTGCAGCAACTAGGAAAACAATGCTAGCAGTAGGTAGTCTTTCTTGTAATTTCACGGAAGGTGCAAAGATCAAGTTATAAGAGCTATAGAAAGACCTTGGACATGTCATTACAAAATTAGCCTTACACATTTTGGAGCATTTTGATAGTAAAAAAAATAATTTGCTTTGAACTGCGATTGTGTGCTAAGAGTTGTTCCTAAAATACAATGTAAAAAACTTACGTTCTGGCTGGAAGCCTCACGGATGTGGCGCTTGACACTGCAGTTATCCCGTAGGATCTACAACTATTTGCAGTTTTAGAGGAAAGCACGTATCATTCGCGTTTGTACGGTCACGCAATCACGTTCCTGTATTTGTAACAACAAGAAAGTCGTTTTATAATGATTAAATCTCAGTTCACTGTAGGGTACCGATGCTTCCGAGATTACTACTATCTCGTCAAAAAGCAAATATAAAATCCGGCGACAAATTTGGGGGGTAATGGGTCATTATTGTGTACTCGAAAGCATTTGATGAAATAATCAAATAAATGTTTTTGATGTTCTAAGAAAACAAACATTACTTAAAGGCCGTACCTTGATACAATATCATAGCACGACCCCTAATCTCTTTTTGACAATTATGCCATATTCCTCCACATCTGATAATCAAGTCTTCATTCTTCTACAATAACTCCTATCATGATCATGCTGTGTTAAAGACTGCCTAGTTGACGATCGCTCCACTTGTCTTTCGTATGAGATTTCGGATTATCGTTCCGGACACGCCTATCTACTGTCTGTCAACACAATATATGAAAGCTAAGGTTGTCATTGTTTCAGATGATAACACATCGCTCTCAGTACGACCCTCGGTTTTATTACAAAGAGGATAGGACTCCATCATTCCCTACTTTTCTGCATTTACAGCACAGTTTTCCTTTAAGTTTTGGCCAACAGAGTGAATACCAAAGCTAAGTTATAATTTTTTATAGATATAATTTCATAACAAAGCCGCCGTGGTCCAGTGGATAGTGCACTTGCCTTCTAAGCTAGAGCGTACGGGTTGGATTCCCAGAAGGGCCATTGGTGACGACAGGAAGGGCATCCGGTCTTAAAGTGCTCTATGCTTCTGCAGAAGTCATCATATATATGGGCACTGGCCTAGCCCCTGTTAAAGGGGAGTGCAAGGCGTAAAAAACCTTAACTTATCAAAAATAGTTTCATGACAACAAAATCATCGCATAAATGCAGGCCTGTTGAAATAGCATTACAAATGAAGAGGCATAAGATAAATGGATTCTAGAACTGTTTTTTCGAGTTCCATCGTCGATGGTGACATATGTTCTACTTCTCTAGTGTTATTTTCTAAACTAGTTTTTTCGTTAGTCAACTCCTAACTCACTGACAAGAGGAGACGAAAACGGAAAGAGATTTATCATTATAAAGCATTTACAAGTAAAGGGTGCCTTCAGAACTTTGCTTCTTAGCACATTGCTGGTAGAAATTATAAGTAATGATAAACTGACATTCAAAACCAACTTTGTTTCAAGTGTGATCAAGTACTAAGACAAATTAAGGCAACAACCATAGGTTGCTGAGTATATAGAGACAATCATTTTTGACATATTTGTATATTAATAGTAACTTAAAGCAATACTTACAAATTATGTGTACAAATTAAGCGTAAGGTTTCATAAAAACTTGTCTCAAAACTTGACCATGCTGTAATAACAGAAATGTTGTGATTTTCTAATAACCAACGAGTGATTTGATGGGAAAATAGTACAACAAATACAGGCATGTGCTTTTAAAATCTTCTCTACAAGAATATAAAACATCGCGTAGATTCACGATTAACAGTTTCAATGAGGAATTAAAGGAAAATCAGGAAATTGTATTCAAGAAACTTGACAATAGGATAGTCATTCGTAATAAGCTTCATTACAATCCTGCAAGAAATTTATGACCAACCAGACATTTAAGTTGTGTTAATGATAACCCAGTGACATTGAAATGCATAGCTTGAGCTCTTTCTTTACTTTTAAGTGTCTATATTGACTTTAGGAACGTTTAAGGGTTGCTCTCGATCAAGAATATATCTTCAGAGATTATCCAAGTCACTGGTGGTCCAAAATCCAAAGTAAATGCTCAAAGCAGCATTCTTCATTGGTAGTATTTGCAGCATTGGGTCATCTTCATAACAGAGGGAAACATGTTAGTTAGCTGCTGTTATATCTCACAATCACCTTCTGCATTAAATGCGAGAAACAGGGCATAGAGAATGCAGCGATTGGATAACTCTAAAGCTAACATGTTAGAAGCAAAAAATACTTGGTTAAATGTTTTGAGAAGGACTATAGTATCTTTTCAAATTTAAATAGAAAATTAACCATTATTTGGCAATATTTTATCAAAACCATGATAATTTGATCAGTGTTTAACGTGCTTGCTTATATTTTTAATTAGTAAATTGTTGCAAAGAGCATAAAAGGTCTGGAATCTAGTCTTGGTTGGAATCGTGGAAGCTTTTGCATCTTTAGTTATTCTGTTGGTCCCAAAGTCTTACTCCACTCCAACACATCGTTCGTTCAAGGTAGATTTTACCTTTGTTGTTGTGTGCTATAAACCTTTAAAAGTACAGCATTAGCAATTGTTGTTACAAAAATTATAACTACAAGACAGATTTAGTTCCCCCTTTATAATAAAAGACTGTAGCTCTTCTTTTAAGGATAGTACACTTGTAACTCGGATGATGACTGAAAATAGATAAGTAGGAAGGTACAAATGATATCAATGACAGTCCAGATTCAAATCTGCGAAAGGCTTAGTAATCCAATCAAGGTCACATTTGTGATATCAATCTGCTTCCGCGCTTCAGATTTGCAAGAGACATTTCACCTGCTGAAATTTATGTTAAACGCGTTAAGTACATTTTTTGCTATATTGTATTTACACAGGGAGGCGCCAGCTTCTAATTTATTGAAAACTAAAGCCAATGGAGACGACATTGCACGTTCAATGGTAGCAGAGTATCATCATAAACTGACAGCTAACGCAATTATTGTCGAGTGATGAAATGACAACATCAAATATCAAACCTAAATATCATTTAAAGCATAATTCAGTATTGATCAATTTAATCATAGTGTTTACTTAGTATGCGCTAGAAAATGCGACTATACAAACAAGTTTGGACTAACCCACGATAATGTAAAGGAGATAGAAGGCAAATCTCTTGACTACAAACGTATCAGGGGGTCATAACAATACTGAGTTTATACGTTTACAGACGACGATTGGTACTGTTACTGGTGGCGTAGTGATAATGCAGTACACAGTGGTAGAAGTAGTGGTAGTGATGGTGATTGTAGCAGAATGTCATACGATCACACGCCAATCTAAACAGCATAGCAAAAGACAAGAACATCGATAGGGAAGAAGTACTTGAGAAGTACTGAGATTATTTGCACAATATTGTAAAAACATTCAAGAATCTACTGCGTTCGAGTGAAAATGAGGAAATGATAGTAGTAGTAGTAGTAGTAGTAGTAGTAGTAGTAGTAGTAGTAGTAGTAGTAGTAGTAGAAGTAGAAGTAGTAGTAGTAGTAGTAGTAGTAGTAGTAGTAGTAGTAGTAGTGGAAGTAGAAGTAGTAGTAGTAGTAGTAGTAATAGTAGTAGTAGGAGGAGGAGGAGGAGGAGGAGGAGGAGGAGGAGGAGTAACAGTACAGTAGTAGCAGATGTAGATGTGTAAGTAGTAGTAGAGGAAAAGGAGGAAGCAGAGTAGGAGAAAGAGCAAAAAGGTAGCTATTGTTGGTATATAAGTGGTGGTGGAAATAAAGGTGGTAATAGTAGCAATGATAAGAGCAGTAGTAGTAGTTATGTTAATGTTAATAATACAAACATATGTAGTTTACTGGTAGTCGAAGTAGAAGTGTTTATAGTTATATGGTAAAAGTAATTGTAGTAGTTTTGCTAATATTAACAATATTTTCAGTTGCACTAGCAGTCGAAGTAGAAGTAGTAGTGGCAGTATTGGTAAGAGTCGTGGTACTTATGTAAATGTTAGTATTACCAACATTTCCAATAGTGCTAATGGTCCAAGTAGACGTGATAATAGTAGTAATGGTGAGGGCAGTTGCATTTATGTTTGTGGTTATACTATTGGTCGAAGTAGACGTGATAATAGTAATGATGGTAAGAGAAGTAGTAGCATCTATCTTAATGTTAGAAATACCCATATATATGGTTGTTCTAACAGCCGAAGTAAAAGTTATAATGGTAGTAAGTATCATCAAGAAGAGAGGATTATAAATGTAAGCTTTGAAAAGATACTAGAGAAATAGAAAAGGCGTAACCAACGGGGATCGAACCCGTGACCCACGCTTTCGCGGGGTGTGCTGTACCAAGTAAGCTAGGTGACCCTCGATGTTAACGAGCTCTATTTCTCTAGTCGCCGCATTAACTCTCAAATATCCACCGGTGGAAACTAGAGAAATAGAGTATGTTAACATCGAATGTCACCTAGCTCAGTTGGTAGAGCACACATCGCGAGAGCTTTGCTCACGGGTTCGACCCTCGGTGATGACCTATGTCATATTTCTCTAGTGTCTAATCAATACTGATAATGGTAGTATTGGTAAGAGTATTGATAGCTATGCGAATGTTAGTATTACCAACAGTTCCAGTTGTACTAGTAGTCCAAGTAGACGTGATAATAGTAGTAAGGGTAAAAAAATAGTATTTGTTAGCGGTAGTAATACCGAAAGTTGTGGTTGTACTATCAGTCGAAGTAGCCCTGGTAAAAGTAGTAACGGTAAGAGTAGTAGTAGTACTTACGTTAATGTTAGTAATACCAACGATTCCAATAGTACTTCTGACTGAAGTAGGCGTAACAAAAGAAGTTAAGGTAAGAATACCAATATCAATGTTGATGGTAGTAAAGCAGACAGTTGTGGTTAAACTATTAGTCGAGGTAAAAGTGATAATAGTTAGGTTGTTAAGATTAGTAGTAGTTCTATTAATGTTATCAAAACCGATATTTGTAGTTGTAGTAGTAGTCGAACTAGAGGTGAAGAATGGTAGTTTTGGTAAGAGAAGTTGTAATTATTGCTAACAGTTACAGCTGTACCAGTCGTCGAAAGTTGATGCGATTATAGTATAATGGTAAAATTAATAGTAGAAGTTTTGTTGTTAGTAATACGAACAGTTGTAGTTGCAATAGCAGTCGAAATAGAAGTGATTTTAGTAGTAAGGTAATGGTAGTAAAGGTAAGAATAGTAGTTTTAGTTGTAGTAGTAGTAGTAGTAGTAGCATTAGAAGTAGCAATAGTAGTAGTTGTAGTGGGAGTGGCAATAGTAGTAGCAGTAGTAGTAGTAGTAGTAGTAGTAGTAGTAGTAGTAGTAGTAGTAGTAGTAGTAGTAGTAGTAGTAAGTGAGTGAGTGAGTGAGTGAGTGAGTGAGTGAGTGAGTGAGTGAGTGAGTGAGTGAGTGAGTGAGTAGATGAGTGAGTAAATGAGTGAATAAGAATGGGTGGGCAGGTTTAAAAAATATCACTCGAATTACGTACATTGCCAATAGGTTCTTCGATAAATCAGAAGATATCAAGAAGTGAAATATTCGTGACAGAATTACTACTACTTACCACTGGAGGTGCGGCGTACACTGGCTGGGCTGAAACAGAAGAATAGGTAAAGTGATACGACTTGTTCGATTCCAACCATGAGTTGAATATAAGTATACGCTAACGTCAGTAATTGTGGGAGGGGCATGTAATCCATCAATAAAAGTCTATAGAATATTGTGCGAAATTCGTACCACGATATCACTGCCATGATTAACTCGGAATTTTCCGACGAATTCACTTAAACGATTAAAACATAGGCTCTACTCGCTGTTAGAATAAATTACTTAAATTCACTGTTATCCGGATGATCAACAACTACTTCGTAAACCATTATATATGTCATCAAGGAAATGGGGTAGTACAAAGGCATAAGTAACTAAAGGAAGAGACTGAATATAACACCAAATCGCTTACCATAACCGTATGGAGGCTGACCCATCGGAGGAGCTGGTTGCGGATATGCCGAATTGTATGGAGGGTAATAGTACCCACCAAGGGGAGGTGGAGGGTAAAATCCACCAGCTGGCTGCTGTGTTGCACCAGTTCTCGCTTAAAAGAAAAGAAAATAACAGTTAGAATCTTTATAAGTGCATCAATAACTCACTTCTCGGATGTTGTGAACTATCAGCTAAGCTAACGCAGGTTGCTGGCGAGAAAGTTACCCAAAATAGACAACTTACGTAATGAGATCCAAGCAGTAAAATGATGGTCACAGAACATAATGCTTCAAAAATTTTCTCTCCGGATAACAAAAATTTCTTGTGTTACAAATTTATGCTATCAAGGCCTCAAGCGAGATTAAAGCAAAATATTAACGTATAGAATACAGTCGTCCTTCAACAAAATGGTTCCTTCAGAGTGAGGTTCTTCTCTTCAACATCAGATATCGGCAGCTTCATATACGATAAACCGGAGGGAATGGAGTAACTCCCTGAGTACCTACAGGAGGTAATCGCAAATAACCAAGCACCTAAAGGGATCTTTGAACCAAATTCTGATGCCCTGGTCACACATTGCCTAGGAACTTACTTTTAACTTAAAGATTGTTACCTATTACCTGCATCACACAAAGCTCATTTAGGAATTTTAGCTTGCGGCTTTTGTTGGAAAGTTTGCGGCATCTTGTGTTGTTAAATAAAAGAGTTGGTATAATAACAGCATAGTGGTTTCAGTCCCTACAAATCAGGGCAAAGGGCGGCTTCAGTGGAGGGACTCCTAAAACATAACCCGGTGCGGGCCCTGGCCCCTTAAGGTTTCATTCATGAAGACGTGGAGGAAAAGTAGAGGAACTATTAATGACTATTAGACATGTCCTTCCAGCGATTTTAGTCTAAGCATTTGGCCTATAGCGCCCTTCAATGTTTTCAATTAACTGAGATAGAATGGTAGTAGAAAGAAATCTTAGTGACGACCGGTTTGCCATGAACATTCAAAAAAGAAAAATAAGTATGTATATCATTGTCATCGACCAGACTATGAATTTTCAACTGTAAAAATGTAAAAATTGCAAAATGGCATCCCCTCTTGTAAATTAAGGATCAGCCTTTTCCTGAACAAAGTCAGTTTCTTCCTCGAAGGCCTCCCAAGGGCCAAATTTCTGCTCCTGTGAAACAAAATATCTTGTGCATATGGGGTCCAAGTAACTGCAATTGTAAAAATATTTGCAGTACTATAACTGATAAAGTTTTTAGTAACAGTCCTGGATTTCCCCAGTTACCTTTTAAATCTGTGATTTATTTCTTGAGATTGGTATACTCGGTATACTCTGTTTGGATAAGCCTCTCTGACTCCTAAAAGTTGGTTTTTGACCTATTGCAAACTTTACAATCTTGGTGTATACCAACAGGAATTTGAACATAACAGTCACAGAAGCTGGGCTTCCTGTTACTACACTATTTCATTAATAGTTTGAAGTGGTTTTAACTTTTTCTCTCCTAGGAGTGAGGTCACTAATACAAACATGGGCAATGGATATGCCCCAATTGCAATATACTACATCAAAGGGCCAGTACACATTCCTTTTGACAGTGAATTTGCAACCAACAAAAGGCAAGATTGGAAATAAAGAAGACAGGATGCACTGTATCTGCCGCCTTACTCTTAACTGGCTCACTCACATTGCCTTACTGCTTTCTGCATCTGCTCTGCAAATTCAATGGCACCCCCACTGTTAAATACAATTTTAAAATCGGCATTTCCTTCCCAGCCACCTGAAAATAAGGATAGATCAAACAAAAAGTCAGTCAAAGCAGAGAAATAAAAGATGTGAACAAAGAATGAGATAGATGGGGGGATAAATTGAGTATCACCATTATTTACGCACATCTACAAACATTCTATATGCATCTTCAGGCAGTATGAAAATATATACACATGAATTCAAAAAGGAATTTACCGGGAAACGCTTCATATTTACAAAAGGAGGAATAAACCCATGAATCTAAGAAATGAGGTAAACAGTGGTAATTCCAAAGTACTGAATCCTTATTAACCAATGAAGCACTCAAGAAAAACATCACTTTTGATAACATCTTCTGTGGACTTCTGTGGAATAGTTCAACCTTCCATAAGTTGCTCTGACATGCTGCAGTGTTATAAGTTTTTTCTAAAAATGGGTGGTATTATCAGGAAAAGGATAGGGTGGTCTAGGGACATTAATATTGAAAGATTTCTTTGTAGTAACCACTGTCATTAAGGCAGTGAATGATCATAACCTTAAATTAAATATGGACATTGGGTATATTTTAACTCAGAGTTTATCTGAGGAAGCAGAGTCCCCTAATGCCCTATTGGCTATACAATTGCCTTTGGGTCCTGCTAAGATATTCCTATGTCATTTTAAAAAATCACCCTGATTACTGTTCCATTTCTTTAGTACTATGTGTCTACAAAAGGTATTTTCACTACATATCCACCATGTTTTTCAATAAAGGCACTTTGTAAAGGTTTCAATAGCAAGTAGATAGTAAACAAACCAATAACAAGTTCACATTCTAGCTGAATTTAACAATGGCATGTCAGTTTTTAATGCATTAAAGAAAATAGAAACTAGGTCCACCACTGCAAACAACATCAGTGTGTAAAAATCCAAATAAAGCAGTCTTTACAATTCCTTTTTGCTAAATCTTAATGCAAGCACCTACTGAACAATTGTGCTCATATGAAGGAGATAAAAACTGTTTAACAAATATTATTAAGAAACTGAATCTATAAAATCAAGCATACCATTAGGTTCAGCAATAACGTGGCCCTTTAAATAATTGGCACCTAAAATTGGTTGTTTGACCTAAAATAGTAGAAAGAAAGAGCATTTATATTAACAGTTAACTATACTGTGAATATTCTGTATACAATTGAACCTACATCAATAGTAGATATCTACACTCAAATAGCCAGCATGCTGCCTATGCATATAAATATTACTGATGACTCTGAGGTTTGAAATTGTCAGCTTTAAAAAGGCACTACAGAAATAGAAAATATGTCACCACCAACTGAGCTAGGCGACCTTTGGTGTTGATATAAATATCATATTTCTCTAGCTACCATATAATTAGCTTCTAATCATGCACTAGTGGACATCAACACCCAGCTCAATGCAATGGCAGACAAGCATTAGGGCACCAAGGAAGGACTGTCATCTGGCCTACCAATCAGTTCAAAGTGCATTGAAAGTTAGCAAGTACCATCAAGAAAGTAGGATTTCAAATATCCATTTTGAAAAGACACTCCAGAAATAAAAATCATGTCACCATCCAACCCATGCTATTGCAGTGTGCACTCTATGAACTTAGCTAGGTAACCTCTTATTTTGTCTATTCAGTTTCTTTAGTTGCCACATTAGCTCCTAATCATCCTATCTGTTAAAAAACTATAAACATAAACAGGTATCCATCTGCTATTTAGCTTGTTCTACAAACACACAATTCTTATCTTTAATATTAAACTACACCACTGAATCACACATGAAGTAGTTTTTGAGAATTATTAAGTACAAGTACTGTCTATATATACATCCTTGATAGAAAATCCATAATACCTCCATTCCTCTCACATGCTGGAATGGCATAGAGAAGGTGTTGTATCCTGTGCCGGCCTTGTTTGAAAATATGACCTGGTAAAGCAAATTGAAATGGAAAACATGAACTACTTTAAGATCTACATAATCATACCCCAGGTGCATACAATGGCATAATACCCTATATCAAATAGTTTGTTTACAGTAACAAAGAAAAATATTGCATGAAATATTAGTGAAAAAATTATGTACTTAATGGCCCTTTTTGTCTGAGGAGTTAAAACATAGATTAGAAATGATTAAAATGAAAACAAAGGAAAGAATAAATCCAAATCTATTTGTGAAAGAGTCGATAAAGAGTTTGGACTGCCAAACCCAACTGTATCTTTGAACGAGCCAATCAGAATATGGACTGCTTCAATGGCTTGTGATTTTGGACCAATGAGTGCCCACTACAACTAGATTCTTTGGAAAGGCTCAAAGAGAAAATGAATTCTTTTTGCTTGCCTAGCAAAGGTTTCCTTGCTTTTATGTGGACTGACTCCAAAAAGGCCAAATGAATCGCAGACCTGGCCTTGGTTATGTTATAGAAGCAATCATCTGTACGTACACATTGGCAAATCTAGGTTTTCAAGCAAGTGCTGCCCTATGGCCAGGTCACAATGCTTAACAGTGGTTTTGGTCTTTGAAACCCAAAATAGTTGTTTCCTTTTGGGAGCCGATGTTTGTTTATTGATAGAAGAGCTAGGATTTGTGGATCACACACAATCTTTCTGGTTGGTGGATATGGCTTTTTAGTAGCGCAAACTAATCTTGGAGCGACAGCACCAAAACACTTTTCTATGGCCAAATCAAAATGTAATGCTACCTCCCATCACTAGAACACCTTGAAATAAATAAATCTGAATATAATTTTTAATTTAGTGTAGTGGGATGGTGTGTAAAATTGAAACTTTTATATACTCCGTGCATATTATTTTCCCAAGGTGAAACTACATAAATTTCCAAAGCATAAGGAAAAAACTAGTTATGAAAAAGGGTCTTAGACATTACAAAACATGCAGGTATACACACTAGTTACTTCTAGCTAACCACTAGTCTCCAGACATGAAAAAGTCAGCATTCCACTCTTTCATTTCAGACAAACAAGTTCTAATTCAAGCATACATATTTTGTAAAGTCATCATTATGCCTATCTACAAAACTATAAAGTATAGAGTCATATCAAAAGGTTTAGAAACAGCAGGCATTACCTAGAGGCTAAATTGAGCTCTGGTGAACAAAAACCCATTTAAGATACTATAGTAAACAACAAAGGGATAGATTCATGGACATGGCTAACCAGATTTGTCTTTATAGCAACAAACAGTTGAACTGAATTGAAAAAAATACACTTTTAAGCCAACTGCACACAAGTGAATCAAATTATAAACAATTTGTTACTTGGTTGACATGTCATAGTGATTACATAGATGGACAAATTTAAGACTCAGTGAATTTTGGGTGCACAAGTTTAAATTGAATGAATTCGAAGGGAAGCAAAAAAATTACTGCATGAACTTCAATAGGCATAAAACTTACACAAAATGGTTAAATATTAACAAGTTTTCAAAGAACTACATAGCACATAATCCTCTTACCTTGTTGTTAGTTAGAAATAGGTCTCCTTTTTTCTCACCCCGTAAAAAGCCAGGTATTCTATCACCCTCAAGTTTAAATTCAATGTTCTCATGGTGGCTGATCACACTAAAATAGTGAAGAAAATACCAAATGTTTTTTTTTGGCTCACAGTGTATCAACTTTAATACTGTAAAAAGACAGTAGCAGATAAAGTTCCATACACAGAGACCAGATGATACCTAAGCAAGATATGATAAATTAGCCATGCAGATTATATATTTTTATACAACATATAAATTGACATTGTCAATCAATTATAAGGCAATTGTAAGGAGCCTACTTATACATCATAATGACAAATATTATATATAATCAAAAGAAATAAAATAGACAAAATAACTATAGGCTGGCTGCAACAGATGGTACTTACACCAGCTCAAATATGGCCATGTACAGTAAGCATATATATGATACATTGTCAGTGGGGATGAATTTTTGTTCAGTTATCAGTTGTATATCTGTCTTGCTTACCTCCACCTTAAGAAGCCAGGAGTGGTAGCTGGGCAGCAAGTAGAAGAGGTGTGTGGTTGGGCATAACCACTCGATATGGGTGTGCATATGTTCAGGCATTGGTCATCAATCTTGTCAGTGTTTTGCTGGACTGTTTTACTGAGCTTAAAGCAAACCAATGACAAAGTCAGCCAAATAGATATATCTTTTGTACATGTGCTCTCTGCTTCTCCACTTTAAGTCACTGTTTCTATATGCGTTGCAAAGAACCAAATCATACACAAACTATGTTTGCTACTGTACACTATGAATCCACGAGAGTAAACAAAATTCTTGTTGTTGGTTCAACAGAGGTCCTTGTTTATTGGAGCATTCAAATCCTATTTTTATACCACAGCTGCTTGTCCATGATTGGTTCCTATGGGCATGGACATCATGTCCATTAACAAGGAAAAAAGCTTACATTTGTACATGTCAATTCTAAGTCCTCTGATTATCGTTTTTCGTTGCAAATTAGACAAATGGGGTGAGCACAATGCCTTCAAAAACAAGCCAGTGAGCAACAGTGAGGTAGATGTCCCTCAGCAAAGAATTGATGCAGAATGTATGGCTGGAACATTATGGAAGGTTACTCAATGTAGAACTTGACTGGGGCCCTGAGTACCTATCAGATAGAGCACTTCAGGAATGAACATCAATGCCAGTAGCTGCTGATATAGTTACAAATGCTATATCTAACTCATACATTCAAATGTTGCCAAATGGTGTATGTGATATGAGAGAAAACCAATGTTTTCAAAACCATATGAGAGAAAACCAATGTTTTCTCAATCACTTCAAATATGGTGCATTAGGCTACATTGTTTTGGGAATAAGGAAGCAAACAATTATATACAAACTGGATCTGGATAAATACTTCACAGGAGGCCAACAGGTATAGACACCAAACTGTGCTTGGTATACAGTGAGACTGTGGGGGGAAAAGGGCAGAAAGATCAACAGAAAGAACAGTAGTACATTTGATCACAGTTGCAGGTTATCATATGCAATGCAAATTGTTCATGACCTTTACCATGTTAATCATAATAATGAGAAGACAAAGTCATAATTGACTGGGAGCCCAGTCGTTCTACAGAAAAGCAAAGGCAAAGCCTTGGGCAATGAAAACTACCATGTCTTCAACCACTGGACAAGTCATAAAAGTTCTTGGAGGACTATTGATAATCTAGTTAGACAGCTAACTTCTTATTGATTGATCTGTTATACAACAGTAGGTAAAAAAGGCATAAAACAACAGTTCATGTGGAGCATAAACTGTTAAAACTTATCAAAAGCCTTACAGCACCAACAGTGTGCTTAATGGTAATGCTATCCCTCGAAGCTTGAAATTTAGGGGTGCAGCTGGAGGGCATTACATGACCTGCTATGCAGCCTAATCAAACTTCTGAGGCTAACATTACTTTCTCCTAAGGATGCTAAAGAAAAAGTCAAACACATCAAAGAGTGCCATGATTTGCTTCAGTTCAGTTATTCTGAATGACAGATATGTTATCAACAATGTCTCAAATCAACAAGATTGTCAATATTTTGAAACTTGCATTCTGAGGAAAAAATTTTGTTCCTTAAAAATGCTAAATGGATATATTAACCTCTTAGTTACAATGCCTTTAGATTGATTTACAGACATATTTTTTGCTATCCAAAACAGTGTTAAAAGCGTTGATGAGGACTAATTGGGGGCAGGGCAGGAGTGGGGCTTGTAATCAAATATATAGGTCAAGAAACATTTTGGTAAGTCGTCTGGATTTACATATGATAATATGATCCAATCGATATACGATTTATCAGTGACAAATATTCGTATATGGAATTATGGGCTTCAAACTTAACTTTGGAAGTAAAAGGAACCAGCACCATTGGAGTTGACCCTTTCCTTACATGTCTTCATTGGTCATTGGTGTAGGGTTTGTCCAAAATGGAAACCTTCTTCGGCGTCACCTTATTACGTAGGCCTATCACGTTATATGGATTTACGAAATCTATTAGATCAACTTTCAGTAAAAGCCTTCCCCATCCGATTAGAATTACTTCCCAGAAACGGTTATCTCCTGGAACATGTTTCTCATAACTGCAATGTTTGTCAGTACATGATGTTCACAGGTAGACCTACATAGGCCTGTCGTGGTACCTTGCCTTGGCTGCGCATTACTTAAACACATACACTGGCACTGATATCTCATCTTAAGAGTTCGTATAGCGTTTGGTGTAGTAATATTCATTACTGTAAGCCTCCTTGCAGCAATTCGGTTGCAGTTGTCAAAGCGGAATACACTTGCAAAGTCCTCCTGTGCAGAGCGGCTACCAGGAAATTTTCTACATGTTTTCACATCCCAGCACACATATTTACACACAGTATAATACCCTCACTAGCCTATACGTGGGATTTCTGAAACAAAAACGCACGGGGGAAACCACACAAACGTGAAATAACGCGATGCATGAATTTTAAGCATATCGTCGGATCGCACCTAAGCTGCTAATTCCCAGCTTCGTATCTTTAATTTTGGCCAGCAAAAAATGGAATCGTGTCGATAAGATCGAACCAAAAACACTATTGTTGTTACATTTACGTACTAGTCTCCATGCAGTGTGATCCTTCCATCTTTACAATCCACTGTATTGACGGACATCTTGAAATTTCTTGAACTTTCTGATGCAAGTTCTCTTTCCCTTCAGTTCACTTCGCTCAGATCCACGAAAAGATTGTTTTTCTACCTCGTTCGGCGCAATACGTCATGAAATCAGGTGACCTCGTTCCCGAACAGATTGCTTAATTGCTGACGCAGACTTGCCTCAGTTAAACTTCCGTTTCTAATTAATAAAAAATCAGCAAAGAATACAGACAAATATGTGATAAAGCCCAGAGATTATGTATTAAGACTTCTATGTCCATTTTTGCAGAAAGAACAAAGCTTGTATTATACGATTATAGACCTTTGTTATGCTGAATAAGATAGTTAAGATATCGAAGTACACAAACGTAAACGGGTATTCTCGTAACTATCGTTGACAAAACGATGTCAAGTCCCATTTTCTTCAATATTACACATAATTAACTCGAGTGCAGCGGGGGGATCATTTCCTTGCTTTATTTTCTTACCAGACGATGTAATACACTAAAGTGGTGTTTGTTTGGGATATGACGGATGAGTTTTTCGTTTTTGGCTCCGTGCAACTAGCCCAAATAGATATTGCTTGCGAACTTGTATGGGATTATTTGCAAGTTTAGTATCAGTTACGAATCCGAAAGGTGATGAAGACTGTGTTCTCCTCTTTGGGTGAATCATGCTTGGCCTCATTCTTTTTAGCCACTCCGCATCCGTGGCAAACTTTCCCACGCGGAATCACGGCAAGATAGACTTGAAAATTTATCATCTTAATTATTGGACTGGATGGTACAATGGTTAAGGTTATGTTTCCAAACCAATGGGTCGTGGGTTCGACTCCCCTCAGCTCCCTTAGTGAAAAAAGGCAAGCTATTGTGGTAAGGCTCCACTCGTGATAAATGTATAATAAAATGCTATGTGTCTGTTGAGTACTTATATAGATAGATAGATAGATAGATAGATAGATAGATAGATAGATAGATAGATAGATAGATAGATAGATAGATAGATTTTGATTTAAACTTAGAGAAATATGATATAATTTTCGAATGATTTTCTGTTTATTCCATAACGAGTCGAGTATTGCCGAAAGAATCGCTGTTCTTCCCTTACATCGTACTGTGGTTTGCAGCTCTCGGGAATAATGTGCATGTGTGTTTCATGCAAAAGATAGAGTTGGCAAAATTAAAAATCTTAAATATTATATGTTTGCAGTTTTTAATCCCAAATCTGACTGTACAAATTACAGAACCTGTTAACTTAATAAAGAACAGCAATGGCAAAATTGAAATTTTGTGACACATTATCTTCAGTAAATGGAAAATATTTAAGTGTGATACAAAGGATTAACATAGTATTGAACATGTACTCTTTGATCCCTGATAAATGGGGGGATAAAGGGGAGGGGCTGGAAACAATTTCAAAAACTTACAAATGGGGGGTTAGAAGAAACGGGGGGTTGGAATCAGAAATCAAAGTTCTGAAAAAATCTACAATCAATGGTTTCTCAGGCTAAATGATGTAAAATCATTGCAAATTAATCGTAATCAAGTAAAACAATGTGATTCATACTAAACCTCTGTAACAATATGGTATATTATATTAAAATCCAATTGATCAGGTGCCAATATGGATGACTTGGCAACATGAAAACATTGCTTATCTGTGACAGGGAGACCACATTGAGCAAAACTATTGCATGACACAATGCAAACAATTTGCAGTGTACAAGGAGTGGGCATGTATTTTCCATTTTGTAGTGTAAAAGTCATACCGGTACGGCCGTACTCATAGTGGACATGTAACTAATTACTGCACTTTAAACAACTTCATCACGAAAAGTGCCAAATGGACATGTGTTGTCTTAATACAATTTATATTATTAATACTATGTCAATGCTGCAATGAGTGGCAGGTGTTGTGTGACAGGCAAATAATTTATGGCTGTATTATAAATAATGCAGACTGCAGTTAATATTTATTTTTGTACAGATTAATCTCAGAGCTCAATGAACTAATTGTTCAGAATTGCCCAGGATATAATATCCAGTACTCGCATGGCAGTTGTCCAAGTGCTACACAAAAGATATTCGGTTTTTTGATCAACTACTGCTGAATGGCAAGAGGTTGGTGATAAATGCAATGCTACTTGTGACTTTGCCAATTTGGCTCCTGGGATGGCAAACATATCCAAATATGGGAGCAAATGGACTCAGGAGCCAATATAATTAATTAAAATGGAAAATTTAGTGTATTGATACAGGCCGTAGTTGCAACGGGCCTCAATTTTGTGTAAGTAGACATTGGGACAAATGAATGGTGAAACCTGAACAAAGTCATTTCCTGTCCAAAAATTGATGATGCTCTTCACACTTTCAATAAACAAAAGCTGCCTACGTTTAACATTAAGCTGCCATTATCTACATAGTAACAGATGATACACTTCCATTAGAGAGGTTATTTAATGAATCCTTAACATGGGAAAAACTTGACCCACAAAAAAATGTTTTTTAAAAAACAGACTTTCTAGAGGTAGATGTAGGCCTACATTAGAAAATTTACAACTTACTAAAAAAATAATTATAGTACACTGTCTTACTCAGTGAGAATTTACTGGTGTCAAGGGACACCCCAAACCATAGACATCTTAAGTGAAAGGACTGGAAACTCAAATCTCGGGAATTAGAAGTTGAGTTCATCAATGTCAATGACATATGAATGGGGCATCAGTCACACTTGAAATATTTATGTTACAACATCCTGCGGGCGTTTTGCAACAAAAGGCACCTACTCTTTTCCTTAATTGGTGACCAAAAATCAAATTGGTTTCATTTAAGGCACATTTTGATGAGTTTTGAGTTTTAAATGGTTGTGTTTGATTCAAAGATATTTTTATGATGCCTCGACGTTGTGCAGTCTATGGTTGTAAGGGCAATTATAAAGGCGAGCCTTACGTCAAGACCGTCAGCTTCTCATCGGACTCAGTTGATGCAATGCCTAATGAACGTGCTTCTCTTCTGGCCGGAAAAGCAATTCATGTGTGCGAAAAACACTTTGATTGTGAATGGGTTACATCTCGAGGTGGCAAACGACTAGTGGCACCTCCGTCCGTTTTCCCAGGCGCACCAAAATCTTGTCTGAAGCAGACTGTCGCACCATTACGCTAAATGAAGTTAACCTCTTCCGAGACGAGAAGGGTAGCCCAGAAACAACGGTCCGAAGAGATGGACAAAAATTTCAGATTATTTCTCATTTTGCAGCGGTACAAATATGAAGGATACAAGACGGCGGTGGATGTTGGGAGAATTTATTCTTTTATGTCTTTTATGTCTCAAAAACTGGTGTTGTTGGTCGCAAGGTGATTGAATTCCTTCACTTCAGACGTGTTGATACCCACTTCGGATTTATTTTCTTAGTGATGGCAGAAAAAATAGTATGGAGATAGCAAAAAAAATTTCATTACAAAATAATGGCTTGCTTTGCTAATGGACACATGTACAAGATATTTTGATATTTTCCGTGCTTATGACCCAACTAGTTCGGATTACCTTTGTAAATCAGTGGATATTTTGTATTAAATGGCAGGCTTTCAGACTCCCCACATTTTCAACCTCTAATATCCCAGCTGAGATTGTTATTATGTTCACCAAATGGCCGTTTATTTGACAAGAACTTGGTTGTATTGGCTGCAGAATAACATAATATTTCTCTTGCTGCATATAGGATGTTAAAGAAGTCAGGATCTCTTGTTGTGCCAAGCGTGAAAACACTCCTCTCAAAAAGCTTACAAGACACAATCTTGCAGCATTGCTCATCCAAAAATTAAAACCCCAGCAGCGTTTGGTGAATGCGCTCATTTAACTCGACTGATGGAAATGTTTCCAAGCCCCCTTTCAAATGATACCTCAAAATTTGGTCATTCTTTGATCTTACGCACCAACCCCCAACCCCAGTTTTAGGGCAAAATGGACCTCACCTAGACTACAGGGTGGGCATAAATTGCTTTTAGACTGCTGATTACTGATTTATGGCCGATTTTCAAGAAAATATATGGTGCGAGTTTGAAAATATTCAGCAACTAACTGAAAATTTTGCTATTTCCCCTCCCCCTTTTTGGGCTATTTTAGCTCATAATAGCCCCCGATTCAAATTTTATTTATCACATTGTGGGTATAAATCTGTTTGCGGTGATAATTTCTAACTTGAAAGAAAATATTTGGTGCCGGTTTGCAAAAATTCAGCAAAAAGGTGGAAATTTGATAAATTCCCCCCATTTTAGGCTATTTTTAATCCGCTTTAGCCCCAATTCTAATTTTATTTGGCACAGTGTCGGTGTAAACATGTTTGAGGTGATCATTTGTACATTCTGGACGACTTTTAAGAAGATTTCTGTTCAGTACATGTCCAGATACAACATGAGTCACATAATTTCGAATGGACTCAACTTCTCGGACCTCAGCATGGAGTTTCTAGTCCCTTCTCTTAATGCCCCAAGCCGTCTGTTTACTGATGTTAGGATTATTAAAATCAGATGCAAGATTCAAATATATATAATATTGTATGAATAATTGCAACCATCAACCATGGCAGTCTCGTCAAGGGTATACATGATGATAAGCATTACTGGCCTCATCATCATCATATATTGACTATGGAAATTCATAAAGAACATTCTTAATACGACATTTATGATTACCTAGCAATTTGTAATCTTATATATACCTATTGACGTAAGTGAGTTTTAAAATAACTTGAGTTTGAGTTGGAGAATGTAAATTTCACAACTTATCTCTATTCATGTATATTCGATACACTCATTGCTTATGTTGTTACATCTACTGCACTAGGAAGAGTTTTATCTAGTGTATAAAAGTCATCTTTATTACCACCACCAACATCAGCATCATTTTCACAATCTCCTTGCAACCACCAATATCATCATAATCATTATCGTCATCACAAACATTATTACAACAGATTACACGTCAACAATGTAAAGTGGAACAATGATGGTCCAAAAAAGTCATGTGGGCATTATGATTAACAACACTGTCATTGTTATCTTAAGATAACCACAAACAGCACGACCATTTGCATCAACATCATAACCAACAGGATGTCACATTAACATTACATATGTACATGCAGATTTTAATCATTTCGTACATATGTTAGATAATTTGTTTGCTGGTACTACACTCCCACAAATATTGGGTTGATCCCTAAGAGTAATATATGTTACAATACTGTTAAACTATTGACCAGCTAAAATCAACATTCCACAGGTATTTAACTACAAGAACTTTTGCCTGGTGTTACAGAGTCCTGTAATTTTCATCCAATTCCTCCCTTTTTCTGGTCTCCGTTGTCTTTCTCTGAGCCCGTTGATAATACGTTTATAAATTTGTGTATTTACTCTTTCAATCGATCTGTTAATTAAACCAGAAATCGATTAAATATATACTTATGTACAATACAACATCAGACTAATAAAGGACATCAATTTATTTAGGAAACCAACAATTTATTACGTAAAACTGTTTTGGAAAAAGCCAATATGGTCTTGGAGAAGGGAGAGAATTGCTGTAGTTTACTCTTGGTAGTAACTGAC
>JAAAKM020006971.1:5179893-5194223 GCA_010016025.2 Alatinidae sp. Z8VKAUB7J3 | reverse complement strand
TTGCAGTTAAATCCAGATTAATTCCTATTGCAGTTAAATCCAGATTAATTCCTATTGCAGTTAAATCCAGATTAAATTCCTATTGCAGTTAAATCCAGATTAAATCCTACTGCAGTTAAATCCAGATTAATTCCTATTGCAGTTAAGTCCAGATTAATTCCTATTGCAGTTAAATCCAGATTAAATCCTACTGCAGTTAAATCCAGATTAAATCCTATTGCAGTTAAATCCAGATTATAGCCTTTTGCCTTCTATTTCAGTTGACATGTTCCTCTTTGGACATTAATGGTTAGACCGGAACACTGGGCGTCGTAACGATCGTCAATAAATATCTTCATAAATCTCGGATTTTCATTTCGACAATATATTGTGCTATGTTTCAATCATTGGGCACATACCATCAATAATATTGCCAATATACAGTCTTGTCAGTATTATTGAACCTCTCTGGGACGCTTTATGTAGTGCCTTGACTACTTAACTGTAGAACGAGTTTTATAGTAGATCCCTTAAGCCTGGTTCACATACGAGTAAAATCCGTCGCCAGACAAGCGTCTGGAATGTTAAAGGCAGGTTTTCTTGCATGCGAACGCTACTACTTGGCTGTGAAAGTTAAAATTTTAATGGCATATGCCAAAGAAAAAGTCGTCGGAAAGTAAAAAAAAAATTTGTTCTTTTCCAAGGAATTTTCTCTGTTGGTTTCCGACT
Organism: Alatinidae sp. Z8VKAUB7J3; assembly: GCA_010016025.2. Taxonomy (NCBI): domain Eukaryota; kingdom Metazoa; phylum Cnidaria; class Cubozoa; order Carybdeida; family Alatinidae; species Alatinidae sp. Z8VKAUB7J3. Next base: position 5,193,515 of record JAAAKM020006971.1, on the reverse strand, counting down.
ATCACTTGAATTGCTAGCGCCTCTTTCGTTCTGACGCGGAAATTCTATGATGACAATGACAGGTGCACATTTTGACTGCTATTTGACACCAAGGGGAGATCAGGTTCCTCAGCAGGCACGTGGGTTGTATCCTCGGCGTGATAATTTTCTAAGTCTGTAGACCAAAGTGTCACAATCAACAAGATGGATGTAACCCCCCCATCAACGAAATTCTGACGTGAAATGCTCCCTTTTGGTTATTTGCGCTTGCAATGACTGGATCGGGCATTTGAATCAGCAGAAGTAAAGTAAAACGATCTCCTTGCTTGCTCCTCCTCTCAGACCCAGCGACGGATTTTACTCCTACGTGAACCAGGCTTTACTGGACAATGCATCGGATTTCAACCACGTGCATGCAATGTGACATACGGTAATATGACCTTGCAAGTGAGAGACACTTTTGGGGGAAATCAACCGTTACTTTATCTTTTCCCTGAACAGTACAAGATTGCTTTTTACGTGCTACTTAACTCGAAGCGAAGAAATTTGAAGCAACCTCAGAGCTGAGGTTTCCACCCAATAACAATTTTAAATCTCCACTTCAGTATTGTATTTTTATGAGTAAAATGCGGGGGTTGGCAGAGACACTGCAGGTGGACCTTGTCTTTAAGGAGTCATCAACATAGCGAAACAAATGTATCCTCCAAGACCGCTTATTGCCTCAGAGCTTCTTATTTTATCTTTATCACCAACACGCCTGTATGAATAATTACCAGCTAGTTGAGCAACTTCAGTACCGTTTCCAGCGTAAAAATGAATCAAATCAACATCTGACACAAAATCTAAAATGCTCCAAAAATTGTACAAATCTTGGGCAAAATTCTTAAATGCTGGCTTAGAGCCAAACTACGAGATACCGATTATTTTGTATTGTAATTCCCTATTCAACTTACCTAAGGTGAACGTGGCATCCTTCCTGCTTCCTATCGTTGATTAAACTAAAGGGATACTTGCTCCACCGCAGTTTTGATAAGTGCTTTGCAAACGTTTAGACGATTTTTCCAAAGTTGTACCATTCAAACATTGTATTTTTCCATTGGTTTTACCATTCCGTAATTAAAAGGTATTCAAAATAGTATTCAAAATCTTTACTCAAAGAACTGTACATTCTATTGACTAGAGTATTGACAAAATTATCACTTCAATTCCGTTTTATTTGGTTATTTCTAGGCAAAGTTTTTGCTTATGGACATAAAAATAGAAGCAGCCCATATTTCAAATTGGCAGACCTTTGAAAATGCAAGTGTTGGACAGTTTGGTGCAGGTTTGTGATACAAAGAATCAGATTAAACAACCTAAAGGAATGGTTTTCTTCATACGGCATCTCGAAAAAGGATGCTGCATTTTTCAAAATGGTCTTCTTCCTCTCTGGCGATACTCACGATGTTCATCCTCAATACTCTCTTCCTGTAAGGGAGCTTACACACCGAAGTGGCACTTCGCAAAGTCCACGCGAAACTGTCCTTTCAGGCTGAAGTGGCAAACGCAACGTCGCATGTTTGAAAAATACTTCTGCAGAAACAGTAGCAAGATGTATTCCTCTGACGAAGACAATGTTATTGCTCTTATGGGTCTGATAGTTGGTAGGAGAAAACATAAAAGGAGATGGTGAGTACATCTCATATTAGACAGGGAATGTCGACTTGCAAAGCGCTTTTATAGTCTGAAAGGGCCTTAAACTACACCCAAAGGATGTCCTTCGTCATTTAGTGGCCATTGTAAAGCCTTAATTTAATTGCAGAGGTAGGGTACTAATACCGCACATTAATATAAGTTAAAGTACGACCAGTTCTCTTTCTAAGGTAATACGTTGTCCCACCACATAGAAGTAGAAAAGATTTATTATAACCTACGTCTGCTCGAAAATCGCTAGGTCCTTGCATCATTTTGCAGTTGTTTATCGTATTGAGTGGCCAAGACCATTTGCACAGCGATTGATATTTCGTGAGCATCCCTATATTGATCTCAAACCTTATATCAACAGAGTAAATAATACAATATGATCTATTTAAACAGAAACTGCAATTCAGAAAAAGAGTATTAATCGAGGAAAGAGACAAAATTGTTTTGTATTCGTTTGTCTAACAAGAGAACTTTAGCCTGAGTAGATAACCTACAGCCTAACCAAATACACTGGCCTTGCCCATGGTTCCAAGAAAGTGTTGACAGTTGAGTACCCTTCCAAACAAAAAGAAACAGATAAGCAAGCCTTTACCCTAGTCCTCACATGCCAAGCTGACCCTGTGATGATAGCAAAAACTATACTGATTGGCTGAGAAGCAACTGTGTGACGTGGCATGGTTTTCCAAAATGGCCTAACCTTGTCCGTTTCTCGAGTGGCCCGTCGCATTTGCCACGTGGCGTGCCACTTCGGTATGAGAGGTTTAATACTTTTGTATAGGTCCATCCCCAAGTGACATGCCACATCGCATATGCCACTTCGGTTTGTAAGCTCCCTAAGATCTCTATGTAAAAATTAGGCAGAAAGAGGCTCGGCTGTAATCAATATAATGAGTGACGTAAACATTACCTTGGCCAGTTAAAATGGTATGCGAAGTTATTGGATGTAAGTCGATCTGACCTCGTATAAAAGATGACTGAGGATTCACGAAAACACACAGCTACAATGCTTAACCACCTATTTCACTTTGGTTTTTGAAGGAAGCCCGTAGCTCCAAGGGGGAAAGAGGGTTAGGGCGTCTCGTATTCTACCTGCAAAATTTATTTTTGACTTAAGCTCAGCTTTCCCACTCATTTTCTAGCTTGTTGGGAGATGATTATATTGTCACAGATTTGGATCTCAGCTGCTTGCTACTATCAGGGTACACTAGTGTTCTCTTTTTTAAAATGGCGACAAAATATTATGACTATGTCCATCTATCATTTTAATTTGCACTCCTTGGTATTAGAAACCAGTTAGGTGGCACTTCTAAAGCAAATATCCTTTACTTTTTCTTCTTTCCTTCTTTCCTTCTTTCCTTCTTTCCTTCTTTCCTTCTTTCCTTCCTTCCTTCCTTCCTTCCTTACGTACTTACTCTCGACGCACACTCCTCCTTGAAGCTTTGCACATTTCCCATTCCCTAGACTTCTCCATCGATCACAATCTTTTACTTTCCTCTCTGATGTAAACGTGTGTCCTGCCGTATCAAGTCAGTCCATCTTTTTATTGGTCATCCGGGTCTTCGTTTCTTCTTAAAGTCATCTCTATAGATGCTTTACGTATAGGATTACTTTTCTACGTCATCGCTAAAGACATTCTAAATACTGCTATCAATGTACTCATCAGCAAATTTACTTTAACAATACCAATGGCAAATCCTTCCTGACAAATAACTCTCAGACGTCCTTCAAATGATTGGAATACTCGCCGTCATTTTGGCAGATAGATTTCTACCAAAACAACTCATTTGCCAGGGAACAACGTCAATAGTGTCACCTCAATTTTGACTTTCCTAGTAAGTTTTACTTTGCTCACTCAGAAAATCAGGTGGAAGGAATTATTAAGAAAACTTATTGTTTCACGTGTGGAGAAGCTTATATTGTTTCATATGTGGAGATGGTTACAGAAAACATTTGTTTGTGTTCAAGTAAAGAACTTATGCTCGTGGCTGATGCATTTAAAGGAAAATGGACACACAACGTCAAATGTCTAGTACCAAGTAGTCAAGAAGCTCAGATACTGTATTACAAATGTCCAGAACGAGGCTCAAGCTAGAGAGACCCATTATTAGCAACTGTTATAAACATTACGAACACAACCATGTATTCATGTACTGTATATGATTTTTATGATTTGTATTATGGCAAATATTTGTATCAATTTTAGTACATTACACTTACAGGTCAACTGATGAATTGACGTATGAATAATCTTTCCCTATCTCAGTCCAGAGTTTAGCCTTTTTACTCCTTTGTGATGTCATGGCATACAGTTCCTATTCTGTGGCGTTCAAAATTACTGAGTAAATAGGTTAACGTAGGGTGCTCGGTTTCAAATCAGACAAATTCAAATTTGAGTGAAAAATACTGCATAATTTTCAATACTTGTAGGGTATCCTATGGAAGGCAGTCAGTGTCTAATAAACAAGGGCGAGAAACCAGGGGGAAAAGGGGGCCATCTCCCCAGACTTTCCAAACCTTAATTTTTTCCGTGACCACTTTTCAGCTTTATCAAATTGAAATTGATTGCGAAAGACCTTGTGTCCCATTCACAGCGAGATATACACATCGACACGCAACACCCATTTCCACACAATGACCTAAGGCATCTTAGTGGACTGTGAAAAATAAATTTGAACCCAATCTATTTGACCCCCAGATCCCCCCTCCTTTCCCCCGCCCTGATAAAGTTAAATACCCAAATAAATATAGGGCCGCCAAAACTTGCTTCAAAGTGAAAAGGCACAAATGTCATCATAATTTACGTACTGTATTTAGTGTAGGCTGTGACAAATTTTGGTGGATTGAAGAGTTTTGAAATACTGTGATAAGAATGCTTTAAGGTAGATTTAGAGCGTCTCTTTACACTTTTTGGGCTTGTAGAGGAGCCTTTATCCCCGGGTCTCCCCGATTTGCTGGCTCTGGGATAGTATCATGTTTAACCGGTTCATAAACTGTGTGGTTTACCCTTTGAAAGGAGTTGTCTACGCGAAGTCATCCTGGGTTTCTGTGTTCAAATGGCGGGAAATTTTTAATTTTCGAACCAGAGCACACCGTGATAAAATTCAGAGGCGACCAAAACAAAGCTACAAAGTTCGTAAGTGTTGTATTTGATAGCTTAATTTCCCAAACGCACGGTAAGCAAACTTTTACTACAATTTTAGTATTTTGTCAATGTAACATTTTTGCACAGACTGCCCTTCATTGTCTTAAAGTTTCTACAACCATATTCCTAAACTTTTAATCTTTAGGTGATGGAAGACTCGACTTTATATCTAATTTTAATCGTAAGCTAGCATTACATCGACTCACGTTTAACGCTTGTTGTTTCGTCTATCCAGCCTTTCTGTGAGGATTACACTGTGTATACTGTAAGGACATGAATGGAATCGCAATAACTTTTATATTTTTCCTACATCACGCACAATGTCAGATAGCAGGGCGCAGTTTTGAACAACAGCCATTTATACACGATATGTACACCATATATATAGGCCTATACATTACTCCATAGCTCTTGATTAGTAGTATAAGTATATAAAGTAATGTTGGAGATATATGCATTTTCCGGGGAGTAAAGAGGGTACACCAATCATCCACCACACAAAGGAATGAACCACAAAATATCGCTGTAATAAGCTAGACATTGTGCTGAAAGCAGCCCCTTACCAATACTCTGCCATTCGCTTGAGTTTCATAGCTTTGTTCATTAAATTATTTCATCATTTATTATGAGCGCATAGCGAGTTTTCAAGGTACAGAAACACTTCGAAGTAGTTACAAAGACACTCTGAAGCACGGCCGTAACAAGTAAGATCGGCCTTAATACAAGTTTACAAGGTAGTGCCTAAGCCCGTGCGACCTGCGCTGCAGGTGTACTTACCTAGAAGGAATTGATACCTTTAAGAAAATGTGTAGGCCTATCAGTCTGCTCGCTAAGGAGATCGATATCAGTACTAAACACAATGTTTACTTTATTAATTTAGCATCTGCAGCAGGATTTTCAGCTCTAGAATCAAACTCTGTTCCAACGGATGCAATTTTCATTAAATGTCTTAGAATAGTCCTATTCTGGCTTACGACGAGAGATCCCATCATCATAATCATCATCATTAGCATCATCATCATCATCATCATCATCATCATCATCATCATCATCATCATCATCAACAACATCATCATTATCATCATCATCATTATTGTTATTATCATCAACATCTTTGTCATCATCATCTCCATCATCATCATCATCATCATCATCATTATCAGCCATCCACAGATAAAGAATGAAAATTCAAGAAAGTCAACAACGTGATGCAACTAATTTAGCACTTACCATCACTAATGCTGTCCAATCTATCTTTTACCATTTGGGCTGTGAGATTCTCGTCATCCATCAATTCTTTAACTAATCCTGCTTCGGTGGCAGTAACTTCATCTTCGCGATGACGTTGGCGACGCCAATAACTACGACGTGCTGCAAGCTCCTCCTCCAAGAGTTGGACCTGGTATAGAAAAGAATTTAATAAAGTAAATAAAATTTTAACGATCTTTTAAGGCTCTTGGGTCACTTGGTGGATCGTTATGTTAAATATGCCCATGTACTAGCATACATACTTTGACGCTTTATTCCTCCATGCTCAGAAAGTATTTAATAAAGTAAACAAAATTTTAACGATCTTTAAAGGCTCTTGGGTCACTTGGTCCACTAAGCGGCTTAAGAGATAATCGAAATCGCAACAAAATTAGTACTCACAGATCCTGGGGGCGGTCTTCTCTTTCTCTGTCTTTGACTAGTTGAAGCAGTTATCGGTTCTGCAATACAAATTTCGTAGTTAAAACGAACGCCAACAATGGACGAGGGCTGCTCTGTTAATGGATCCACGGTTTTCTCCCCTATCATAATAGGCACCAAACCATCTCCATGTGGATCTTCTACTGAGCCACCAAGTGGGAATAAATTACCATTTTCTCTGTCCTTCTCCACACTGAGAATAGGTACCTCCAACCCTGAACCTGACGGATCTTTCATATCTGTTCCAACAAGAATTGGTAACAGTTGACCTGTGGAAGTAAATTCGTACATTCCTGGACTGCCACCGTTTTCAGACAATACTGTTGCCCGTTCTTCTCTTCTTTGGATGTCGTGTTCATCAATTAGGAGCCTTGTCTTTACCCGCGATCTAGACTTGGCAAGCTCCTTCATCGAAGTTTCAAATATGTTTTCTTCATGTCTTCCAGAGGAACGTTCTGGTCCTGTTAGCGCATCTTTAAAATCTCGCAATGAATCCAGAACTCGTGATTCATAGTATAATTCATTTACATCCAACAATGCACGATGCCCTCCGGCAAGAGGATCGACTTCCCATTCTACAAAGTCTGCAACTCTGGAACTTGTGAGCTTCATTGCTTTCTTTGATAAAGGATCGGTGAACGAGTCATACAACAACAAGGCTTGATGTGGCTCCTCTAGCATGTGACCTGCAACTGGAATAACCTTACCAGAAAATGGATCAATAGTGACTCCTAGCATCGGCACTGGGGTGTGTAAATTCTGATCAATTGCAACTGAGCCATGTTCCAAGGGTATGGGGAGCCCTGTTACTGGATCGTTATGGCATCCACCAACTGGATAAGCATTCCCTGAATTGTTCAAAAGGAGAAAATAACAGTGAGACTATAAATTAGTAAAGTCATACAGTTTCGAAAGGACGTATACAATAAATTTGTAGTTTGAAGTTCAATACAAATAAAAAATTCGTCAAATTGAACGCTAACAGAGCTTAGCTCAGTAACGAAGTAAATTCCTCTAGTTCATATACTCTTTCACTAGTTCACTTACATGCTTGTGAAAGTCGTTTAGAAGCAAAAAGATAAATAAGGTTCATGTGCATTGGGACTTTTTATAAAAATAATTTTGGATTGCAATTATCTTGTCTCATGCAAGTATCTGACGTTTAGATACCACTAAACTAAGATAAAGGAAGTTGTTAAGTCGTCCTAAAACCAAGATCAAACGTCGGTGGGCGGTTTACAGGTCTTTAACATTTTACCATGCAGTAACCTCGTTGTACATAAGCAACTAAGAAGAAAGGGAACATAAAACACCTTACCTGTTTCAGGGTGAATGGTCATACCCAAAATTGGTACAGTTAAACCGGTGTATGGATCAACCATCGGACCATTCAGTTTCATGTCTCCACGTTTCTCAAGTGGTGCCAGTTGTGTCTGCACTGGCAGGCCAGTATCAGGATTGACAGGATATGGAATGAAGGGGATAAGAACCTCTGGCGAGTTTGAGGCTTCACCATTTGGACTATCTGTTGTGAAAACCAGCCTGGAAGACACTGGATCGTATGCAACATTTCCTGAAATGAAGAAAAATTGTGAGTCGGCTGCTTTCTTGCTAGTGTTATGATAAACATTTTGCAATATTTCTAATGGGTGATTTTATGCTCCGATTCATTCAAACATCCATAAATACGAAAATGAAAAGGCTGTCTGAGTCTGGCCAATTTCATAGGAATGAATCGTTATTCTTTCCGTTCATTCTAAACATTTACTTAAGAGTCGTACAATCTATCTCGTGAATGCAAACCTCACTATCCTTTGAATAAAAATACAAATGCTACAATACAGGATGAATCAACTGCTCTCCCATACTTTACAGATGATGTACTTCTATCACTTACCATAGTGGTACCTATAAGTGACATACCTTAGCTCAAAAGCTGCCAAAGCGAACAATACGCAAAAAAAGATAAAAAAATTAATAACTTGCGAGCATACCTTCGATTGGCAACACCTTTGTTGTTATTGGATGAATAAAGAACTTGGGAGGAATGTTAACCGTTACACCATCTGGTAGCATCATGCTCATTTCGTTACTATTTGGCATGAGGAGTCCCGTCTTTGGATCAAGTTCAACCATCGAAGTATCAGCAACAGATCCATCCCGATTTAAAAGGGCCTCCCTTGGTACGGCATCACCATTCTTGTCCAGCAAGACTGCACCGGAATATTGCCCAAGTAACCCCCAAGCTCCTCTTCGTTGGCTCTCGCTAGTGAGCTCTAGAGTCAAACTTTGCAAGATGGCATCCACACGACTTCCGATTCTAAGAAAATAAAAACAAGTACATGAAAACACATCTCTATTTGATAGATTTTAATTACAGTAATAGTCATATAAAAGCGTAATTAAAGTTATTAACGAGGAAAATTAGCTTGCTACGACAATAGCAAGAGCTGGAAACCACACTGCTAACTTTGTCTGTAAAACGCTCATCTCAATTAAGCTTGCTGAACTCAGTAAAGCTTCTAAGCACAAATAATGTAAAGCAACTGGCACTGACACGTACGTCGACTCCTCCGAATAATTACTTTTTGGCACAAGCAGCACGGTTACAATAAGTTTAACTCAATTTTAAGGGATGTCGTGACATAACTGATCAGGTTGAAAATTCTCAATACCTGTGCTGAAGATGCTCATCAAATTCCTCTTCATAATCAGCGCCATCTTTTGAACGACTTTCTTGGAAATGTTTGAGGATCCTCATCGTCTCCCTAACGCTGGCCATAAAATTGACCTGATGAATTTCTCTTGAGGATTCTTCATTCTTCGTGATCTCGTGTTGTTGTTTCAATACTTGCAGAAATTGGAAGCCAAGTTCTTTTCTCCTTTCGAGTTCTTCCTCCAACTACGTTTGTAAAAAATTTAAAGATAAAGCTATACTCATGCATGGGTATCCACAAGTGGCAACAATTAAAGGAAGCCTTTAATCCATAACTCTATTGTCGTAGAAAAGTTTAAAACAGAAACTTTTTACGACGGCCTACTATGAACATTTGTTACGCTTAAGCGAAAAACAGGGCTTGTCAGTTAGCTCTTTGCGTCCTCCTTTCCCCATGTCTGTACAAAATCTAATTTCTCATCTTTGTTCAGGGATTGTTAAGTGCTATCGTGACTCGTACCATAATCCTCCAAAAATGCAACAACTACGAAAGGATTGGGCCCAACACGTATCGTGTACGGGAAGGATGATCATAACCAAATGGGATGATAACGAAAGAAAATGTGGCAATGTAGCTATGATGAATTATGCACTTGTCAAAGGAAATGTTAGAAGTTCATTTCTTGATTCTACTGATATACTGTGTTACAAGGAATTTTCTCTATTTAATGATTGTGCTTCAGTAACCATTAACGCATATCGGCAAGACTCGGGCAATTCCTGCATACTTTACAAAGTGTGATATATACGTAGAGTCTGTACTTACATATGCTTGGTATAACGATAGGATTCGCCAAGGTAACAACTGTTAGGATTCTTACATAACCTACCTCAACTTTCTTTCTCTCGAATTCTTGAAGATCTTCTTGTGTGGCCAATGCAGACCTTCCTTTCAAGTTTAACTTGGCTATCCAAAGTCCTTTGAGAGATTCGGTTTGCCCGTGAATCTTCTGATACAGTTGTTTCACCTTAAAAACAAAATGACATTAAATTGAAGAAAACGTACTGTGTAAAATGTATACAGAGAATGGCAAAAAAATGAGCCAGGCCTTAAGTACAAGACCACTTCCGAATGTCCAAAATGCTGGAACTTGTTGAACACGCGTCTTGACTCATAAGGCATTTTAATTGATTTGGATCTAGAAAATTTTAAAAAGGAGGGCTCCACTACCGTACGGTTCAACCGTTAACATAAAAGGAGTAGCAGTTCAATGGATTAAGCCACTCTCACTTCTACAAATACAGCGAAAGAAAGGTAAGTGTGGAGAATCAAATCAACTATCTGCCACCTTTATCCCTTTAAGACGTATAAATGGATTTCCTTGCTTCATGCCGAGGGACGCGCTTCCCCGTTCCCATGTTATGACCATGCTATCCAAGCCTTAACTCGACGGCATCCTAATTACACAGCTATGTGTTAAAAATGTTTACCCTGTAGCTTTTACCCTGCAGTTTTCAGTAGCTATATCGGGAATATGGTATGTTACCTTAATCTTGAAGGTATCACAAAGGTCGCTATCCTCAACACAGCATCCGCTACATATAGTATTTGTAGACAGGAAAGTATACAATATTCTTTTGCAATTCACGCAGTAATGGGGCACCTTCAGTATTAGTAAGTCAATGAGACGCATAAAATGCTTCCATGCACTTAAAAGCTTGTTCTCCGTTAACAATACAGGAATACAGCGTTGAGCAGAAAGCAGTCTTCAGCGGGCAGAAAAGCAGAAAAGCTACTAGGTGACCAGTTTCGTACATTCATACTTGAATATTTACACGACATTACCTGATCTTTCTGTCTAGCCAAGGCTGCTGTGATTTCACTTGACTGCTTGGAAAGAGTTGTATAAAATTCCTTGGTACTGAAAGCCTCTAGATCAATTTGCTGATCGTAGTCCCAAAATTCATCACCATGAACTTCAACATCAGTCGCTAAAGCCAATTGCCCTAAAATATGATATTATAGAGATTTCAAAAGCCGTTAAGGTAGACATATTCGAGACGGATCTCTCAAAATTTATAAAGTGATTAATCAAGTCATCACTTAATAATCCAATTCGTTAGTTAGTAAATCCTCAACACACCAATTAATATATCTACTACTTAGTTAATAAAGTTACCAATCGATTAGCTATCAAACAATAGCTCTACCAACCTACTAAACATGTGGTACTAATCAAATCAGGCAAATGGAAATGAGAAAAGGATTTGAAATGTTGAGTTTTAAAAGGTCCTGAAGAAATTAAGGATAGGTCACTATCGGGATTCGAATCGTTGACCCATGCATTCGCAATGTGTTCTCTACCAACTGAACTAGATAAACTCTGATGTTGTCATACTGAATCTCTCTAGTAGTAACATTAGCTCCAATCATCCACCGCTCGACAACAACAACCAGAGATTTTCTAATACGTTTATAATCTCAAATAGGTTCATTAGCACACTAAAAGCTTAAGCCTATCATACACATATTATGACATATTTATTCGTTCGTTGTAGCTTTTTTGCGGATTGCTTTACTTCGCCCGAGATTTAGTCAACAAATTAATGTGCTGCTTTACTTAGTTATCATATCATGCCACCACGGTTGTCTTACCCTCAGCAGTTCCTTGTCCCTCATCGCCCTCCGTAATCGCTGGCAAGGCAGCCATAGCCTCGTATCCATCCATAATCAACTTCTGCCGATGGTATTTCTTTACTGGATGCACAGCTGAGCCTTTTGATGAGTAATCGTCAAAATTGCACTTCGTAGCAACTTTACGGTATTTTGGATTCAGGAACATAATCTTCCGCCAACCATACTTCCTAAACAGAACCTGTTAAAAATTGAATGATATTAAAGATTGCAAAGAGTCATTAAGAAACAGTATGCACCCAATTATAAATTAATATACTTCACAATAGCTATAGTGCATGTAAAATACAGTTTTTTAAAAAAACACCCAACTAAATAAGAATAGACGGTTATCACTTGCAACTCAAAGGAACGTTTTAACTCCTACAGCTGTGCAGGTAAGAAATAAAGATGTCTTTCCTTACAACAACACAATAATTCCATTGACTCTCAATCTCCGTATTAGCATTTATTCTCCTTTTACTTGCACCCCACCTCTAGTAATTCCGGTTCTTACCTTCTAACGTATCACTTTTCAGTATTTCGTCCTCCTTGTCCTAGCCTCATTCCCTCTACTTCTCGTCAATGTCTTAACGATCCTCCCAGCTTTTACCTTTGGTTTTCCACCTTATCTTCTTTTTGCCTTTCTGAGCCCTTTTGTTTTTCCTCAGAGATTAGATCTCTCGCGTATCTCATGACGTTTTTCAAAACCTCCTCCTCCTCTTTTGTCGCTCTTCCGCGTAAGTGTTCATCTATATAGAAATCCCATCCAATCAAGAACTAATCACACCAATGTAACTTCCATTCCTGCAGCTTCCTAGATTTCTTGATACCTGTTCGATGTCTTTTGGGCACCTCTTGGATACTTCATAATATCATACAGCTTTTAATAGCTGTTTTCGTTGATATTTAAATCGATGGCATGTCAGGAAAAGCCCACCTATAATAACTATACCTACTATCGATAAGCGATAGGCATTGTCACACATACAAGAAACCCCCCTAAACATCTTTAAACATAGACGTTACTTTGACTTACCAGGGCAAGCGCCAAGAGTATGATCATTAGAAGGAAACATCCAAGCATGATACCGATCAACAGCCAATCTGGAACAATCAATATATTCGGATTGATGGCTATACCATTCTGCACTACAATACGAGGAGTAGTTGGAAAGAACGGTCCATCTTGAGAACACTGTGCACCAGGTGCCATAACGCGAATATACTAGAAGTATATAGGGAAAAACAAATCATTAGAGACGCCACAGGTTAGAGGAAAGGTAACACTTCTAGCCATGCTAATGGCGGCAAACGGCTCCGGGGTCTTATATCGTTACATAAGTGCATGGAATTTCTTAAACTTAGACAATGCGTTAATGCTTCCGACCTGTCCAAGTTGGTATTTAACTTGAGAGCCAGAGATGTGCTTTGTACAGCATCTGAGAGGGCACTGCATCTTACACGTCGCCTTACAAACACTGGACGAGTAAATGACACCTGTGCCTTACACAGACTGCTGCGATAACAAAAGCAGATTCCGTCGGCCTCCTTGATGCATTTCGATTAAAGTACCCAACATGTCTTTTTTTTGCGATAAAGGCATGGCAGAGAACACAAGCTGATTATGTCTATTTCTATCAGTTGTAGGGAAGAGATAGTAAAAACACAAAACTAGTGAATATTACTTTATTTGCGATTCTTTCTCTTCCTCTACATTGACTCTATGATTGTATTAAGCAATCTGTTGCACCGGTTAAAGTGGAAAGCAATTTATGTATACATTGCTTATCGATGTA